>JAVANC010000009.1:21531437-21833937 GCA_033319125.1 Parnassius glacialis
GTTCATAATAATTTTTTACTTATTTCCACCAAAATCTACTGTTGAACATAGACCTTCACAACAGATTGCCTCATAGGGGGGATTTTGCCATAGTTGCCACGCTTGGCATGCGGTTTGGCAAATGCAGTTTTTTATAATTTTGCGTTGTTATCAGAAAGATCCTGCTGCCCTTTTCATGTTTCAGTTTCCCTCTGTCGTCTCTTATAACACCCACAGAATAATATGTGGTAGTGGATATTCTAAGACCACCACTAGATAGTGTTACATTTAAAACTATTTCCTGGTCAAAACTTATTTTGATTGACAAAAATGTTCAAAAGTATTTAGAGTAAAGAAATTTAAATTATTTTTGAAAAAAAAAGATTTTAACTTAAATAATGAGTTGATTAAAAGTAATTATGACAAAGACTAGTAGTTTAAATTAATTTTTGAGCAGGAGTATTTAGTATAAGTGTTTGATGTTTTATACAAAACATTTATTGCCTATATGCCTTAATGTCTTAAATAGTTTTATGCAAGCTAGCATAACTAGACTAGATACCTATAATTTTGTTGTGTCAGTAACAAAGTGCTTTTGATTGCAGATTGGCTCAAAACTAGTTTTGATTGGGATTTTATTAAAAAAAATACATTATTGAAGGAACTCCATCCCCCGTCTATTTAAAAAAAGTGTACTAAAATACTTCAAATTGCGACGCAATTATGAAAATTTTAAAAATTTACAGAAAGTATGTATTTCCAAGGTTACACCAAGGGGGTTCCCTTCCTCATTCCCGCTTCTCCCTTCCCATTGCAATATTAAGGGGTAGTTAATCTAAAGTCCTCCAATATGCAACAGAAGGTTTTTATGAACTTTCATAAAAATTTACACAAAAACTTTGTACTACTTTTTTCTAACTCAAAATAAATAAAGTATTGTTATAATGTTACAACACATTTTAACGGTATAGTAAACAATCTCCGCTCACCAATTGCTCCGCTGGCCACATACAGAAAAGCAAGGCCAGTTTCGAGAGAGTTGGTCTCTTTTGCAATTTGGAAGCAAAGTCTGAAAAAGAAAATGTATTATGGTTACAAAACCTCAAAACCCGAAACATAAAATCTGCAGACAATAATAATTAAACAGGTAAAGATTCATCTATAGCCTCTATTCAATAAGTAGATACTGTAACATGTTTTGGTCAATAATTAAATAATTTATTAGTCACTTTTAGCAAAAAGTAAAAGTAAGAACAACAAACGTTAATAAACTTACGACAGAATATATGTAGAAGATAATATAATAAGCGCACATTTAAATAACAACATGATAATATGCTTAAATGGAAAAAATACGTTCAACGTTTATTTTTATAAACAAAATTAAGATCTTGTCTTTCTGCACAACAAGATCACACATTACGGACATGACATTGACATTTGACATTAACTTGCTACAGCTGCACCAGAAACAGCTGCACACTGTGACCACAGACTAATAACGATACCACTGTGATGAGTGATCTAGATCTATACTAGAATTATTTTGTCCGTGCACTTTGTTGTTTTTTCTCTCCCACTCACGGACCTTTAGGGGCGAGCATAGTGATGCGCATTATTGTTGTCGATAAGCGTTATCGATAGTGTTTTTAGTTTTATCATTATGTGGGTTATTGATAAAAATGAAAAAAAAAATAGATAAAGCAACGTATTTCTTAAAAGAAAAATAATAATGATTTAAAATAAATAATGAATTAGGTATCTATGTATTAAAAAAGCTATAAGTACAAATGTTTGGAATGTAACAAGTTATATTAAAAAAAAAATATATATATATATATATATATATATATATATATATATATATAAAGATAATAACATATATTTAAAATTAAATCTAAAACTATTTACATTAAAATTTCACATCACAATCATTAGTGAAAAAATTTTTCACTGTCAAAAACTACGTATATTTATCTTATTTTATTTTGTTATTTGGAGGCCAATTCTGACTTAAAAAATTCAACAAAAAAATCAGAAAATATATAAGAGAGTTGTTATAATAATAATTTTTTGATTTCAGACATAATACTAATTAAGAAAGGAAAATATTTCTGCTGCGCCGTTGACAACTGTCAAAGCGTAACGACTACATACAATTTTTATCAATATGGAATAAATCCAGGGAAGTAATGTGATAATATTTCATTTATAGAGTAAAGTGATTTTATTTAGGCCGTAATTTATTGTTTCAGGGAAAGATGTGGAGTACAGCACATTTCAAGTTACTTTGAATATGTAATATAAAGACTTTTGAGTGTTGTAGAGATCTGTTTAGATTTTTTCATGAATGTCTCTGCTCCGCTACAGTCACAGCCGGATTTCCTACAGTGTCAAAATTGTGCCGACGGTAGGCTGTTTAAAGGTAAAAGGGGATTAAATATACATATTAAGCGATGCCATAGTAAAAGTATTTCGGCTTCACAGCCTGCCGTAGAAATTCATAACTCTAATATATAATTTTTCCCTGTTTTCGGAGCAAATTTACAAATATTATCGTAATGTACCAGTGGTTAAAAGAATTCCTAGAGGTGCGAGGATGCAGTTTGCTAAAGCATTGTCATGCACTATTCAAAATTGTTTCACTAATAGTGAAAATAGTTGGCAAAAATTATTTACTTTCGCGTATTCCCATTTTCATTTTGATAAAACAATAAATAAATCAGTTACGTCTCAAGTAAAAGAGACATCTTTTCAAAATTTAGATTACCCAATTAATACTCATTTATCTCGACCACGTCCTAAATTTGATTTAAAAAAAGTAGTTGAGTCGAAAGTAATGGATGGCGACTTAAAAAATGCATCCCGTATTTTATTCTCAGACGACATCGTGGCTCCTCGTAATGTCGAAACACTTGAAAGCCTTCGTCAAAAGCATCCTTTGGTCAAACATCCTCAGAGTTTACCGCTGCCTCCCAGGACTTCTATGCAACCTTTACAAATTTCGGAAAAAGACACTTTAGAAGCAATTATGTCATTTTCGAATGGCTCTGCTGGCGGCATTGACGGAATTACGCCTCAACATCTTAAAGATCTTGTAAGCGCTTCTGCCGGTGACGCCGGCGGAGTACTTCTTAAAGACATTACAAAATTATGTAACTTTATGCTTTCTGGTAATGTTAATCCAAATTTCATTTCATTCTTATATGGGGCAAGATTATGTGCCTTCAAAAAAAAGGATAACGGTATCCGTCCTATTGCCGTTGGTTCCACATTTCGACGTTTAATTTCAAAATTAGCTTGCAGGCACATAATCTCTAACCTTAAGACCAAATTTCAGCCTACTCAACTAGGTTTTGGCACTAGAGGTGGCTGTAAGGCGGCGGTACATTCAGTGCGTACATTTTTAACAAGCTCTGATGCAGATGTTTTTGTGAAGGTTGACCTAAGGAATGCTTTTAACTCTATCGATAGGGTAACCTTGCTGAAAGAAGTGGCTAATACGAGGGTGGATTGAAAAGTACTCGGCCTAACACAGATCCATTCAATTCTAAAAATCAAATCTACCCACATTATTTAGTTCAGTTCAGACTAGTTCATTGTGTGAAGTTCGAAACGTGTGCGATAATTAGTTGTGATTTTATAAATTTATTAACAAAGTAATCGGACATAATTTCCGCGAATGGAGCAAATCGAGCAGCGTGGCGTCATTAAGTACCTCCATAAGAAGGGGCTATCATCAAAAGCCATCCATGATGACATGGTCAGTACATTAGGCGATTGTGCTCTGTCATATTCATCCGTCAAAAAATGGATAGCAGAATTTAAGCGTGGTAGAGAGAGTGTGAAAGATGAACCCCGCTCTGGAAGGCCTTCGACGTCAACTACTGACGAAAATATTAAAAAAGTACTTGATTTAACAATGGGAGACCGCAGATTAAAAATTAGAGAGATAGCCGAGATTATAGGCATCTCTTATGAACGAACTCAAAACATCATTGTCAACGAGTTGGGTTTCCACAAGGTGTCTGCGAGGTGGGTTCCGCGACTGCTTTCAGTTGAACAAAAAAGGACGCGATTGACTATTTCACGCGACTGTTTGGAGTTATTTGAAGCCGATGCAGATGATTTTTTGAATCGTTTTGTTACTATAGACGAAACATGGGTTCATTACTGTACACCGGAAACAAAACAACAATCAAAACAGTGGAGAAGACCTGGTTCACCACCCCCTAAAAAGGCTAAGTCGATTTTGTCGGCAAATAAGGTGATGGCTTCAGTATTCTGGGACTCGAAAGGTGTGATTATGATTGATTATCTTGAAAGGGGTCAGACTATAAACTCTGATTACTACTGCACCTTACTACGTCGTTTACGAGAGGAAATAAAAGAAAAACGTCGAGGAATGCTCAGAAGAAAAGTCCTGTTTCATCAAGATAACGCCCGTGTTCACACGTCAGTACAGTCAATGGCTGAAATTCACAACTGTGGCTTTGAACTGTTACCGCATCCGCCGTATTCACCTGATCTGGCACCATCAGACTTCTTTCTGTTCCCTAACCTAAAAAAGCACTTGGGAGGTCAAAGATTTTCGACAAACGACGAGGTCAAAACAGCTGTAGACGCATATTTTGACTCTAAGGAAGAATCATTTTTTTTCAACGGTCTAAATGCTTGGAAGGGGAGGTGGCAAAAGTGTATTGAACTTGATGGTGATTATGTAGAAAAATAAAAATATAACTGATTTAGTATGTGTTTATTTTCTTGGTTAGGCCGAGTACTTTTCAATCCACCCTCGTAATACCCCCGAAATTTATCATTACGTTTGGCAATGTTATAGTCAAAATACTAACTTGTTTTACGAAAACCATGTTATCGATTCCGCTGTCGGTGTTCAGCAGGGTGACCCACTGGGTCCAGCACTTTTCAGTTTGGGAATTCAACCAATTATTTAAAATTTGAAATCCAAGTTGAATGTCTGGTACCTAGACGACGGTACACTGGGAGGTAGAGCAGATGACGTCCACAGTGATCTTACTCATATTTTTCAAAATTTTAAAAATATTGGTCTTGAACCAAATAGCAATAAATGTGAAATATTTTTTCCAATAATTTATCTACTTCTCATAGAGACACTTTAATTCAAAATTTTAATCATATTTGTCCAGGAATAAAAACTGTCAGTACGGAATCACTATACCTGCTAGGTGCCCCGTTGTTTTTCGATAGTATTAAACCTGTTTTAAAAACAAAATTTGATCAGTTTTTAAACCACGTTGATAAATTGTATAAATTAAACCCCCACATAGCTCTTACTATTTTAAAATATTGTCTTCTTGTACCTAGATTTACATACTTACTCCGCTCGAGTCCAGTCTGGAAATGTTCGGATATTTTACTTGATAATAATCTTAAAATAGCTATTGAAAAAATTTTAAATTTAACTTTAAATACTACAGCCTGGACTCAAGCTACTTTACCTATAAAATTTGGTGGCATTGGCGTGAGAAATCTTTCTAGCATTGCATTGCCTGCTTTCCTTGCTTCCGTACATAGTGTTAGTGACTTATGTAATATAATTTTAAATAATAAAGCAGACCTATGCTTTGCTACGGAGGCAGGGCAGACATGGCAAACGCTCTGTCCTGGTGAAAATGTTCCACTGGAAGTTAACCAACAAAAACAGTGGGATATTCCATTGGTACAGGGCGTGCAGAAGGATTTGTTTCATAATCTCCAGAGTGACCTAGATAAGGCACGCCTTCTAGCTGTTTCGACTAAGGAATCTAGTCACTGGTTACACGCTTTACCATCAAGTAATCTCGGCACATTACTTGATGCGGAAAGCTTACGCATTGCCGTAGGAATCCGACTAGGAGCGGCGATTTGTCAACCCCATCAGTGTCCCTGTGGTAGCAGCGTCGACAAGTTTGGGCTCCACGGACTTTCATGTAAGAAAAGCGCTGGTAGATTTTCACGACACAGTTCTTTGAACGATGTCATCCGAAGGGCTCTTGTCTCTATAAATGTTCCCTCGGATTTAGAGCCTTGTGGAATATTTAGAGACGATGGCAGGAGACCCGACGGTATGACATTGGTCCCTTGGGAGAGAGGTAAAGCCCTAGTGTGGGATGCTACTTGCGTAGACACTCTGGCGGTCTCTCATCTCAGGGGTACCTCGTTTAGAGCCGGGGCGGCATCAGAGGCAGCTGAACTGAGTAAGTAGGCGCAAATATGAGTCTCTGAGAGATGACTACATATTTGTGCCATTTGCTGTAGAGACTATCGGTCCGTGGGGTCCACGTGCGGTGAAGTTCCTAAAGGAACTCCATCCGCGGCTGGTCGTTGCTGCTGGTGATAAGAGGGCTGGTTCTTTCCTTGCTCAAAGGCTAAGTATAGCCATTCAGCGGGGAAACGCAGCCAGCGTTCTTGGCACGATACCGCGGGGAGTAGGACTATATGATATTTAAGTTTCTAGTTTTAGTTTTTTTTTTATTCTTATTATAGTTTTTAGTATTGTATATTTTAATAAATGTAAATAAAAAAATCATCAGAGTCATCGTCATCCACATGAATTACGATATCTTCTGCCGGATGAGATTTCAGCAAGTCTTCCTCTTGGAGTTTTTCTGCATGCTTCACACAATCTTCCCAGTTCTTTTGCGAAACGTTTCAAATTGCTTCATGTAGTAACACTTCGACGTCTGCAATTTTAAAGTGCTGTTTTTTATGGCAACTCATTTTTTGCTTGATCCCATACCAACACAATTGGATTATATAGGCAATGGTAAAGTGGTAAGCGAATCACTTCGTGTCCTGACTCCAAAGCTAACTGATCCAATTTGTATATTTTTATTGGTCGGTTCCGTTGCACCTGTAAATATAATGTTGTTTGTATATTCAACTAAATACTTAAAAGAAAACAAATGTATTGCAAACTTGAAATAATAAAATCTGAAAAACCTTTTGAATTTGTTCCGGCTTGAGCTCACTATCACTGAACAACTCAATCCCGTCTTGGCCTAGCCACTCCTGAATTTCACTCTTTTTGTTAGCTGATGTCGGTGTCCGATTTAATAGGGTATTTTACACCATGTAAAAAAAGTCAAAGAATAAATATTTATCATAGATTTTGTAAAAAGTAAACGAGAAATATCGATATCTATTTATAAAAATGCATTATAAATTTTATATTTCAATTTAAAGAATAATTTTTTTACCTGTGCCTCAAATCTGCAAAACAATGTCCGCCATATTAGATAGCGTCGTGACGTCACTAGGTCAAAGAACTAACTTATGTGCTGTGTACTAAGTAGCTAATTTCGAATTTTTTCAAGTTATTATTACGATTGTTGACTTTTATTCTGAATTTTATTCAAAAGGCATCATGGAAGACGGATTCGTAAAAGCGAGTTTATTACTTCGCTTTTAGCACGAATGTTATAGATATTATAATATAAGCTTAGGTGAGAAAAACATTTTGTTAAATTTTTTGTAGAAACTCTCAGACGAAATAAAAAGTCACTTTTTTATTTGGTCTGAGTACAAACCATGTCTTTATTCCCATATAATAGAAGAAAACAGGAATTAAGTAAAACACTGCACTGCACTTGCAAGGGCCATCAAAATGGCCCACAAAGGGCGGGACAGACGAGCGATAAACCTAATCTATTACAAAATTTGACTTGCAATAGGTACCTATCATGTCATGATGTTTTGTTTTGTTTAATTGTTAGTTAAATATAAGTCATAATTAAATCAAAGTGATCTTTACAGAAGTATAGTTTAGATTTTGTAGACAATGCATTCGGGTCTCTTCTTGCCAGTTTTAACCAAGTATTTCTCATATTTAAATCAGTTGGCACTTTAATCCATAACTTCCCCGGCGTTCTTGTGCTCGTATTTTTGCAATTAGGCATAACACAACAATGACATAAATGATAACTCATTATTAAACATTCAAAAGTATATTATTCCTTTGCAAAATTGTCAAAATTCTACGACAGTGACGTCACGAGTTGAACAGTATGGCAGCTAGCGTTTTCACGCGAAAATTGAAAATGATAGATTAAAAGTAATTTTTATGTCACTATTCGGTTTTAAAAAAATTAAATAAAAATTATAGTGGTTCATTATCACACTAGGATTCATTTAAAACGCTTTTTAAAAATGGGTGTAATACCCTATTGCTGGGAGTGGCAGGGTGCGTTGTCCATTATGATGACTGATGGTTCTTCAAGACTCTGCAGCAGCTTTATAAACCAGTCTGTGAAGCCTTCGGTATTCATTTCTAGTAATTTGCAGGTATTAGGTAGTGATAATAGAAAACAAATGACTCATAACATAACAATGTCACACCAGCCTATGTATACCGCACCGCCGCCGTATATCTGATTCTTCGATGATTTATTTGTTGTTATCGATAATGGCGTTGCGTCAGCGCAACATGCTCACCGCCCTAGCCGGGCTGAGAAAGAGCTATGATTTATGACCCCAACTACACGGACAAATTAATTTTACTATAGTATTGAAAATGGTAAAACCATACAAAATGCTTATGCCTATTTGAAGCGCTCTCATTGCCTGTACCGGGAACTAAAATTGACCTAATATGCCAAAGTGTTGTATTATTTAAATTATATCTCTGTATTATGAATGTTTAAACTAAAACATGAAATTATTTTATGTGGTTTGATTGTTTCATTTTAGTTACATAATAAGAATTATTTTTAGTAATAATAAGAGTGTGCCTAATATGTAAAAATCATTACCAAAAGGAAAGTGGGATAACATTCAACAAGTAAGTGAATTTGCAGCTAATATTAAGCAAATTAAAACTATTTGATAATATAGGTACTTAAAAAATTGTTACTAAAGTTAATATCCTAATTATCAACATGTTTGTGTTTATATTACCGACTTTTTCGACTCTCGAGTTTTGATAAACGATAAAACTCTCGACTTTCGAGTTTTGATAAACGATAAAACTCAATAGGGTTGTCGAGTTCCTTGTCTATAATATTTATCGATGTTCTTTTCCACCATGCCATAATGACAATAATTTTTTCTTTTATCAATTACAATAATAAATCAAAAAAATATATTTGCTCTATCAATCATTTAATGGCATCAAAATAATTTGATAAAGGTACAGAATTATTTATCTTAATGTCCTTTAGTTCTTCTATATAGTAATTTTGAAAAATATGTACAGTTTTCCAATTACCAGTCTCAAGGATTTTAGATAATTTTTTTTAACCAATTTAAGGAAGATACTGCTGATCTTACTGAACCAGAAGTAGCTTCAATACCCGCCTCCCTCAGAAGCGATTTTACCCACCCAGCAATTACAGCACGGGATGCTGGCTTAGCGTCACCTCTAGCTATAATAAATAAATGATTTATAGCCTTTCTGCGATTTTTAGATAATAATAATAATAATTTATTTCAAGAAACTGTACAATTAATTCAAATAATGTCTTAATTTAAAATAGTCTACAATAACAGGCACCTGAACAAGGATACACCTGTATCTCAGGTGTATGTGCTAATAGATACATTTATAAATATTTTCTGTTTCTTATATAAAATGAATAACTTACCAACTAATTACGGTTAATGCAGTAAAATATATTATCATTAATTTACTTAAGATTTTAATTAGCTTAAAACAATCAGCAATTTTTTCCGTTTCATCGTATGATAAACTTTGTAACCATGTACGAATTACATTTTTACAATCTGCCATTTTTAATGGATACATGTACAAAATTGCATTGACTTGATTATACAGAAAAGGGCCAAGAAATGTAAAAAATCTATGTATGAAAGAATGCCTTATTCTAATGTTAGTTTCAATGACTTTATCTTTGCGTCTTTTATCAGTGACCTCTCTTCTGTAGGGCAATTTTAAGTGCTGTTTTAGTAACGTACTCATAACGAATAACTGGCGCACTGAGAGGACATTATAGAATTTATATAAGAGATGGGACGGGAATAGGATAGGGCGAAATGTTGCGACTTTTAATACAGCTCTTTGAGCGCGTTCCAGTGGTAGCAGTGTAGATTTAGCTGCTCCTCCCCATGTGGTTATACAATAGGTGAGAATCGATTGACATAATGCGAAATATACTTGCTTTACTACCTTAATATCAACAAAAGAGTGAATCTTTTTAAAAACAAATATTAGTTTACGGACTCTATTGCAGAGGTGGTCTATGTGATTTTTAAATGTAAGAGTGGAATCTATAATTATTCCAAGGTATTTAATAGTTCTTGTATTAAAAATAACTGGGCAGTTACAATTAGACTCTGCGACTGAGCAACATTTATGTGCATAAATTTCTGGAATGGTTATATGCTGTGTTGAGCTGCGCATAGAAAAATGAATATACAGTAGAACGCCGATTATCCGAACGCCGATTAACCGAATCGCCAATTATCCGAATCGGTCCTGAGCGTAATATAAAAAAAAATTATAACCAAGTACAGTAAGTAACATTACTTACTTAGATTACTTATACAATACTTGGTTAACTGATATTAAAAATAAGAGTGAAAAAATTTTAAGTTTTGTGACTGCGTTGGAAAGTGGTGATGGATTTTCGACGCGAAAAGTAATGAAAAAGGCAAAGGACAAACAGCTTGAGAATGCTGTTTTTACGTGGTTTCTGCAGCAACGATCTATTGGACAACCGATTTCAGGATCGATTTAATGTGAAAAGGCGCGAATGTTCATAGAAAAAATGGGTGTAGTTGGTTTTACACTTTATAAAACTTTATACAAGTGTAAAACCATTTATAAACTTAATAAAGTTTATTCTATGTGACAGTACGTTTTCCTATATTACATACCAGTCTATGTCTGATTATCCGAATTTTCGATTATCCGAATCGACTCCGGTCCCAATTAATTCGGATAATCGGCGTTCTACTGTATTTGGTTTTGTCCGTATTCAGTGTTAATATGTTTTGTTGGAGCCATTTATTAACCCTGTCAAAACCTTGTTGTGCACATAAATAAACCTTATCTACTGTATTTGCGGAAAAAAGGAGCACGGTATCATCTGCGTAAGATATTATTTTACCCGAGTTAAGTTCAAGATTGCAAAGGTCATTTATATATATCAAAAATAAGGTTGGCCCTAATACACTTCCTTGGGGCACGCCAAAATGAGTATTTTTTTGTTCAGAGCTAATAACCTTTTCAATTTTTATGCATTGATATCGATTTTCTAAATAGTTCGCAAATATAGAAAATAGTTGAAGCTGTTTACCTCGAATGCCTATGCTCTCT
Organism: Parnassius glacialis; assembly: GCA_033319125.1. NCBI lineage: Eukaryota > Metazoa > Arthropoda > Insecta > Lepidoptera > Papilionidae > Parnassius > Parnassius glacialis. Next base: position 21,542,713 of record JAVANC010000009.1, read on the forward strand.
AGCTTATTTAGTAGGATGGGAATAGAAACTGTATCAAAAGCTTTGGCTAGGTCAAGGAAAATGCCAATTGATTGGTTGCCTTTATCTAATTCTTGAGAGACATAATCAGTCATTACCTGCACAGCATCAGCAGTGGACAGTTTTGGTCTGAAACCATATTGCATATTCGATAATTTGCATTTACTTTGTAAATAATTCATTAATTTTTTTTTCAATAATTTTTTCTAATATTTTAGACGTAGATGAGAGTATTGAGATAGGCCGATAATTGGAAACGTTTTTTTGTCCCCCGATTTATGTATTGGTACTACAATGGCTTTTTTTAAACAATCTGGGAAAATACCTTCAGAGAGACAAATTCGAAAAATATGAGTTAATGGTGGTACTAGAATTTGTCTAAATTTTCTTAATATACTAGTGGGTATGCCATCCCAACCAACCGCGCTTGTTTCTTTCAGTCCCATTATAATACTTTCTACCTCAGTAGCGTCCGTATCTAATAATGCGAACGAGCTTAATTGGCAGTTTCTTTGAGTTGAAAAAGTGGCCCTGTATTCATGATTATTGTTAGAATTGTTAATTATCTGTTCAGCAAGATTTTTACCGACGTGCACAAAGTAATTATTTGCTTTATTTGCTGATATAAGCGGCGAGGATATATTTTGTAATAATTCTCCTGAAGATTCATGTTGTTTGGATATAAATGCAATATCTTTTACATGCCGCCAAAGCTTTTTATTATCTCTACCAGACTCTTGCAGTAAGTTTGTAAGATAATTATACTTCAACCTTTTTAATAAATTGTTACAAAAGTTCCTATATCTTTTATATGAAATTTGTAAGACGGAATTATCTGAAGAAGATTTTGCCATCAGGTGTAACTTGTCCCTATGTTTCATGCACCTAATTAGACCAGGTGTAATCCAAGGCTTTAAGTTATTATTTTTTTTAACTATTGTGGTATACGAAGTGTTGCTAACGATGGCATTTCGTACGTTATTTATTAAGTAAGGCAAAGAAATGTTTAGGTCATCGGTTTTATAAACTGGGCTAAAGTCAATGTTTTGAATTGCATGTTCAAGGTTTTTCATATTAGTTTTAGGAATGGAGTATTTACACTTCGGTTTAGGTATTTTAAGGCTTAAGCTAAGAATGACGGTACTATGATCGGTTACTATAGGATTGGTGACAAGGGTTATAGATGGTAACTTAGTTTTTAGTAAAGTGTGGTCTAAACAGGAACCACTAAGATGAGTAGGGAGCAAATGTGCTGGAAGCAGGCCCTGGCATGCACATATATTAAGGTAGTCTGTTGCTCCGCCATGACTGCCTTCAGGGTTGAGATCTATATTCATATCACCCATTAACACTATATTTTTGAATGGCGACAGTTGCCTAAGTGTATTGCATAATGACGTGGTAAAATTATCTATTTGTTTAAAGCCATAAGGCCTGTAAACAGCAAGGATAGCAGTTTCATGGCCCACTTTCACCAATAACCTACTACAATCTAGCATATCAGGTTCTTCGACTGATATGTTTATATTTTTTTTCGCAAAGACTACTACACCGTCATTTTGTTTATGTACAGTTTTACTACTAAAAGTATTATATCCTGGCAGTGATGGGAGGTTGTTTTGGCTTTTAGATAGCCAGCATTCTGTTAGTATGATAACGGCGCATTCAGTGTCCAATCTTCGAAGGAGTATATAGAAATTATCCATGTTTTTATTTATACTACGAATATTCTGTGTTAAAATAGTAAGAGAGTTCGCGGCCTTGAAAAGATATTCCTTGCACGTATCAATTTCACATGTTTTTGCCACTGATAAACAAACAGCATCGATTTCATTACTTAACTTATCCATATTATTTTTCTTAATAAGTAATTACTTAACAACAGAAAAAAATAAAGAGAAAAAAATAAATAAACTAAATTAAATTAGGGCAATAAGATTAAGATGAAGGGTGGCGCTCTTAGGCGCCCTCATTATAATCTATGGAATTAATGTACCTATTTTCAGCCATCTTCTTAGCCGGGCATTCAGGGTCACCTGTTTTGTGGTCGCTCGGTTTTTTAAAACGCAGACATGTTGCACACTTTGCTGGATCAGCTTTCTTAATGCAAGAATTTGTCTGATGTCCTAATTCACCACAGTGTCCACACGTGTCGATGGTTTCCCGGCAAGTTCTTGCAGCATGCCCGTACTGTTGACATTTGAAGCACCTGGTCACAAGTGTGAAGTCTCGAACTGGGCACGACGTCCAATTTATGAAGACTCGCTCCTGGTTGATAAGCGCTTTTCTGATGCTAGCTGGCACTTCCAAAATAAAGTTGCATGAAAGTGCTTCTTTTTTACCCGATTTATGACTTAATTTTATAGAGGACAAAAAAGATTCCCGCGTTAAGTTAGGGAGCTTATCGGCTAAATTTTGTTCATAAATACAATCAAACACTTCTCGTTCGCTAAGGCCGGCAGGTATACCTAAGACAATAATCTGTGGTCTTCTTTTATGGTGCTCTTCCAACTTTAGACCGGAACTACTAAGCTCGGTAGATTTTTTTAGCTTCTCAATGTCGTCCTTTGTTTCAGTGCTGATAATAACGCCTCCATTTTTAGTTTTACGTAGTCCTCTTACGTGTAATTTCAATTGTTCAGGGCATATAATTTTTTGGACAAGAGATTTTGTGTCTTCACTAGTTTTTAACTTATTCTCCGTGCAATAGAACTGAATGTTTTGGGGCGCAAGTAATTATTTTTGTTTGTCTTGACCATATCAGCAAAGGACATTTTTTCTAATGGTGGTTTGGTGCAGCTTTCTTGAATAGATTCCATAAGAGATTTTCTGAAATCATTAAGGCACTCCATTAGGTCTTGTTTTTCTTTTAGTGCTTCAAGAGAAGTGTGCATTAAAATAGCCTTTTGCTTCAACGATTGGTAGAATACTGCCATCTGAGAGGCTGCATTACCGACCTTTCGCGATAGGGAATTAATTGTCAGCTTTTGTTCCGAGTTTAGTTTTCCCTCCTGGGCAATATGCCAAACTTCATTAAGGCACTGTTCGATTGAGGTCATCTAATTTTTAATTTCACTAGTGGCTAAAAATTCAATGGGGTCTGCAGCATCACGCTGAGATGGTTGAGGCGTGCTGGGCGGACTCCGAGGTGTAATGGTGCTCCGGTTGAAAGGGCTACTTTCGTATGTATTAGACATGATTTCTTTCAAATGTTTTTCATTATAATTTGTTATTCACTACTGTAAAATCACAACTTAGCAGAAATTGTCCAATGGCTTATCTAGGTCACAATTTTATTGAAAATATTTAAACAGTTGTATAATTGCTAATAGGCACTACTACTCGATTCGAGCTCCGTAAGCGATCTTCCAATCTTATATCTTTATATCTTTAGTAATTGTCTTATCCAGAAAATAATATTCAAATTTTTGTCAGAATGTTCTTTAAGCCTCCAACCAGACTGTCTATGATTAATGTTGTCCGTTTTGGAACCAAAGGTTGGCCATAAGATTATGCTACTTTGGTCGTATATTAAACTGTTATTGTCAATATGTAACAAAGTGAGGTCATGAACTCTCCGACTAGAAACCAAAAGTAATAATGTAGCAGTATGCCTAGGTACTTCATACAGATTGTTTTCATTTAGATTATATTAACATATATCGCATAAGAAATTTAGGATTCCAAACTGGTGGTTTGGTTCGGGCCATAGATATTGCTTTTAACATATGTTTTATAAAGAAATTTGAAGATAAATCTACTTTTGAAGTTAAGCGAGTGAATGTTGAAATCACAGATGTATGTACTAAATTTTTTCTGTAAGTAAGACCGATATCACAATGTAAATGTGCCAGATAATGGCTACTTGTTCTGGGTGAGGATATTTATAATTAACCGAATTGGACTCGCACCATTTTTTCCATCTATTCCATGCTGGTTTATATGTGTTGATCGTAGAGCCTCGCCAACTTATATTAACAATTTCTGTTCTTTATCCGTCCATTCTGTTAACATATCTTACCACCCAAAATCAACCATGCTTCCAAGAGCAAGTCTTGAATCTGTGGTGGGTGTATGCCTGTTCTCGTGTTTACTAAAGTGTGGACTAGATCTGGAATCCGACAAGGGGGGTGTAGAGCTCTGCGTTGAACATCTGCTTGCCAAAACACCTTGTTCCATTTCGGGGCAATTAATATATATAGTCCGCTGGCTTGATTCAAATGGTTTAGGACTCTGGGAATAAGATTGGGTGGTGAGAATAACCACGCTAGTTTGTGGTGCCACTGGTGACAAAACCCGTTGTGGTGTTGTGCTTGCTTGTCCTGAATGTTCACTGAAACATACTTCGGGGTCACGTGAGCTGTACCCTACGCAAATAGATCTATCTCCGGCGTGTCCCCCATTCGAAATATTTTGGATGTCGCCGCTGTTGTGAAGTGCCACTTGGGGCAAACCTTTTGGCGTCCACTTCGACATTGAATCTGCCTGGAAAGTACTGGGCCTGAAGGTGTATATTGAATTTGTCTAGAAGTGAAAGTAGTTGTAGAGTTTGCTCGATAAGCTTTTTGGGCTTACTTTCCTTGGTTATGTAAGACACCACTGTTCGATTGTTCGTCTGAAGAAGCACTTGCTAGTTCTGTAGTAGTTTTTGTTGGTGTGATATCGCTGCATGAACTGCGAACATTTTTTTCTGTTTGCGTACCAGGTTAGTTAGCCGTTTCATCCAGTTCCCCCGATACTTATATCGCAGAGTTGAGCGCTCCAGCCGATATAGGTTAGAAGGTGAGTTAGTACTACATTCGTGTGTATCGGTACAGATTGACCTACAGCTTGTAGCCACCATTCCATCTCCGATTGAACAGTGATGCCGACCTCTCCGGGTTAAGTAAGTGGCAAAAGTGAGTCTTCCCATTAAGATCTGATACTGTTTGAGGGACCACTTGCCTTTTAAGAGCTGTTTTTGAAGTGCGTTGCGTAGCTTTAAGCACTTTTTCTCAGATAAGGACTTTGCATTGAGATTTGTGTCCCATGTTATGCCAAGAAAGAGACACTGTGTCGGAGTCAGCACGGACTTTTCGAAATTTAGTGTCCAACCCAGTAACTGCATGATCTTTATCGTTAAAGATATATCTTCTTGTAGTTGTTGCATCGACTGACTTGCCAATAGAAAATCGTCCAAACAAACTACACATCTGATGCCTTGATTTTTTTTTGAGAAACTCTGCTACCCAGTTTGTTATTGAGGCAAACATTCTCGGTGCAGAGGAAAGGCCAAACGGTAAGCAAGTCATCTGCAGCAGTTGGCGCTGGTTTGAAATGATGTGATAATTTAGCCTCAAATATCTTCAATGACGCCGAGCAATCGGAACGTGAAAGTAGGCTTGGCTTAGGTCTAATTTTGCCATCCAATTCTTACGCTGCAGGAAGGCGGGTACTCGAAAGTGAATGAACAGTCTGAAGGGTTTCGTTTTGACGAACCTGTTCAGTTGTTTCAAATTCAATATTGGACGGTAGCTGCCGTCTGGTTTTGGCACCAAAAAGAATGTGGAAAGGATGCTGGCCCTCGGCTCCGCCTGTTCAAGTACTCCAGACTTTAACATAATTTGAATTTGGCGAGTCATATTTAAGGAAGTTTTGGCCCTGTAGGTCTGAATCACAATTGGATTTGGAAGCTTTTGGCTTGAGTTTGAATGGGATGTATGAGCCGTCTAATAGTCTGCATATTTGTTCCAGCGCACCTAAATTGCTCCAAACACATTGAAATTGTTTTAGACAGCCGCCATGAAATTTTTGAGAGTCCTTTACGACGATCATCTTTAAAGAAAAAATGCGATTGAGATTTATTTCCTCTTTGTCTATTTTTGCCCGATTTATCTCTATTCGTTTGGTTGGATGGGCGGGGTGCTCGTTTTCCTCTTTTGGAGGGATTGTTTCGATGAAAAAATGTATCATCAGCTTATTTACTTGTCGATGGCTTTTAATTTTCATAAAATTCTTTTTGAGTACGAGGCATTGATCGGGATAAATTGATCAATTTATCTGCCACTCCAATTTTCTGAAGGTAGGTTTGAATGGAATCGTCGTTAAATCGAGTTTCTACGTTAGGAGGGATTTTTTGCAAAACCTCGCGATGATATTCTTCAGGAATTTGTCGAAGTAATGGACCACGGCGTAAGCTAATTAGATCCGCTCGTCTACCACAAACTATTTGAAACAAATCTTCAGTTACTTTGCTATATGATGATTCCTTAGAAAATAACTGTTCTATTTTATCAAATAATTAATTTGGAGTCAATTTTCGTCGAGAATCACTGGCCCAATCTACCAGTGCTTGTAATGCTCTTTGTAATTCCTCTTTTTGGCAAAGTAAGGAGTTGGTTAATCCGTCGAAGGAACGTTCTAGCAAATAAGAACGAGGATTATCACGCAACATTGCAGTTTCAAATTGTTTTAACGAATCATTTATAGCAAGTTCGATAAAACTGGGGGTAGATAAATATTTCTTCTTGGCATCGATAAACCGTACAACATACCAATCATCACAAATAAAACGCTGTAATTCTACTAATTTCTTTAAAGGTATTTCATTTGCACGTGGATAAATAAAATCTTTTACCGTGGTACTGAAATCTGATAGTTCGCCTTCTGTTGTAGGTCGATGCAAGTTATGATTTTTTTTAAAAAATACTAGTAATGTTATTATACATTACTATTATTCCCTTTAACCACTTCTGGTAAGCTTAAAATGCTTGTGTTAGAAGTGGTTCATGACAGTAGTCGAATGGCATAAATGAAGGGAATATTTTTTAGTAAGGCCACTTGCTGGGATAAAATTCTAAATGTTTATTACTCACGGTTTGATCTATTTTCCTTTTCTTGTGTCTCCTTGTTTGACTGTAAACACTGCTTTTTGAAGAATCACTGCTATCCAAACTCGATGATGAAGTACGCACACGTTTTTGAGAATTTAATAACGTAACTTCGTCGACATTTTGTTCCTCCATAATCTTTTCAGTAGGGTAGCTATTTTAATTTTAGAAAAATTGAATCATTTTCGCGCTTACTAAAGGCTGACTTGTGAACGGCGCAAAAAACAACAGTATAATGACGAGACCTGGTGCTCATCACACAAATAACAAAGCAAAAACAGTGGTGGGGTGCCCCCTCCAGGCAGGTAAGGTTGCCGGATGTGCTGACTTTAGGCGGGAAGACTAGTGCTTGACTCAAGATGGATTCCGGATATTGATACATAACAAATAATATTATGTTTTATTACCATCTCATTTTGAATTTACTGCTGAATACTACAATAAAGTAGTCAACCTTCCTTTGCCAGTAAGTGTGCCACTCGAAGTAATTTCTCATTGTGAGGACACTTCCACTTGGACACTTATTTATCACCCTGCAGAAGTTTCATAAAATAAAAGAAAATGGTGTCCGAGCGCGAGCGTCCAAACCATTCGGGAGCTACTCATTTATTTCCTTGCACTATCATACACAGATTGCCTCATAGGGGATCCTCTCCTTTTTGCCATAGTTGCCACGCTTGGCAACCACAGTTTTTTTTTATGTTTCGTCGTTATTGGCAAGACGCTGCTGCCCATCTGATTTGTTTCCCTCTGTCGCCTCTTACAACACTTACGAATGGGTCGGCTCGACCGGGGAAGGACCACGCTCTCACAGAATACCAGTATAAAATAACAGCTTAATGCTTTTTACTGGAAAAGAGGCATTCCATCTTAGTCCTCACGGGTGACAACGGATCTGCATTTGGTTCTGTATTGAGGATAGATGTAAGATGTCTATGGGTCACAGCAACCACTTAGCATCGAGTGGACTGTGTGCTCGTTTGTTACCCTATTTCTATAAAAAAAAATTAAAAAATCTATTTTCTCCAACTACATTCATCTCAACATAGCATCCTCCATATAACACTTTGGCTATGCGGGGTAAAGATACACTCAATTCGCCATTCAAAGTGACTACGACTAGTCAATCCTTCATAATAGGTATAGTACCATGTGATAGCGGATGCTAAAATAATGCTTCACTCTAAGAGTATACATAAGACAGCTAGGTTTACGCCATTTCGTCCTGTGTGTGTCGTAAAAGGCGAATATGCGGTTTGCGAAAATAATGTGCAAAAAATATACTAAAATATACTTTTTTGTAATCAAAACCACTGAGGTTTTGTTTTGTTTAATTACATACTCTATCAACCATAAACTTTTAATTTAAATCGCAACTTTTCAATTGCAATAATATTTATAAACAAAAAACTTCACCTCAGTCCCAACTAGCGACATATGATGACCGAAAGATAATTATAGTCAAAGCTGACCGCCTGCCAAATGTGACGGTTCTGGCAAATCCTCCCTACAATGGGAAAGGCCCAGCTGTGGACGTGACGGCCTGATAAGGAAGTAAGAAAATTGTTTTTTGAATTTCAACCTTATATCTTAGGGTAACTTTAAAAAAGGAAATAGATTTAGAAGGGAAAAGTATAGAAAAAATTTATCATTTATTTATACGTTTTTACTTTTAATAAGTTCTGTTATAATACAATTAGTCTTAATCTCTCGTTCAACGGGCATTGATAGAATATTTCCATGCGTAATTTTTTTTCTATTTAATTGTTAACTATGTCGAGGATTCTCAATTTACATATTTTTTTCACTTCTTTAATGCCCATGTTAATCTCACCTTCATAATCATTATTTTACCGGCACTCCAGATCTTCCAATATTGACTGCACTTTATTTTCTCTGACACGAAGTATAAACGGGAAGCCAAATTTTGATTTATATTTGTAAATTAATAATAATACATTATTATCCATTCTCAAGACCTAATTTCGGTTATGGCGGCCAGACTCAACGGAGACTAGCCACCGTATCGGCGCGGTACAAGATTAAAGTGCCAACGTGTCAGCGCAAGCACAGGTGCACTCTTTTTCCCTCACTCTCATAGTCCGATTGGACGGTAAACCGACACGATCGGAGAGAGATCAGGCGCAGGACCAACGGCTTTACGTGCTTGCCGAGGCACGGGGGTGAGACACCGCCAACTTTCTGACTCCGGGCATCTACTCAGAATTTCTTATCTTTGTCTGTAAATTATAAAATATGTAATCATAGTTTTGACATAAATGCGAAACTTAAAAGACTGACATAAAAACGATATAGGTATTTGAAACTTTCAAATTCTTTACTAGCGACAAGGATTCATTTTTAATTAGAAGCACGTCTTGATATGTCTCACAGTCACATCTATTTCTGTCACTAACTCACTGCGCCTCAGTGCATTCACTGTTGAGATCCAATTTAAAGGGTAAGAGAAACAGTATATTAATTAGACTCTCAACCTCTGCGGATTTTACCGCATCGACCACGGGGAGTGCTCTGAGGAATTTTTCGGACTAATTCCAGCCGCTCAATTTAACCATCGCACATCGCGGCAAAACGCGATGCCATCAAATCTGAATGATTGGCGGTCCACCACTGTACGATATAAAGAAGTTTTCTTCCTCGCACAACTTCCTTGTGGAATCCACTACCACCAGCGATATTTCAGGACCGATACGACTTAGGGCCATTCAAGAAAGTAGCCTACTCTTTTTTAAAAGGCTGGCAACGCATCTGCAATTTCTCATTAGCCCTCTCTTCTTTAAAAAAATTTAGATATTTCAGACATATCAGGCCCCAAAAGTGGCGAGGCATTTGTAGCCTTTTGTTGGGATTGAAACCAGGCGTAATTCAGGTGTCTATAGGTGCAGTAGCCGTTTATCATCGAGAGAACTGTAAGTTATTCCGTCCCTAACTAATATAAAATATGCCTAGATAACTCGGTTTCGGTTAAGTCAATTTAGTACAATTTGATTTATCTTCACAAGATAAAGATAAAGATATTTATTTTGTAAAACATGAGTAAAAATATAAAGGTGTTAAAAACTTAAAACGAGCTACATGTTTTGCCATTTATGGTGTACAAAAATTATACTACATATTTTATTAATTATACAAGATAAAAACTAACCCTACAGACCTAATTCTAGATGTACAACAATTTCAATGGCATCTCCTAAGATTGCATTAGAGAAATGTCACAATTAAATATATATCGATCATACATATTGAATGAACAAGTTAATTGGCTGATTTCGCGACTCCGTCCGCTTGAAAACCGATTTAAAAAGATACCGTTGAGATTTCTCAAAATTCTTTCTTTAAGGGATCTTTTTTTTTTATCGTGGGGAAATCCTCATGGATACCTTCTGTTGTGGGGGCAACGGAAAGGTTATGCCGGACTCCTACCGGCCAAAACCCCACGGTGGTCTTCATCAGCGTATATGAGGGGTCCCGGGATCTCCATTCGGAACGCAACCGGGGCCCCTCTCACGCTTTGCTCTATTAAAGCACGTCCCGGGGGCAGTCCTTACTACCCCCAGCACCCTCGCAATGCTATCACGGTGCTCGAGACCACTTTCGAGTCACCGTCCTCCTCAGGTGTTACATCACTAGAGCCCCCGAGGCCCCGTTTCTGGTAGGGGAGCACCATCATCAAGGGGAGGGCCCTGACGAACGCCTTAGCGGCGTCGTCTTCGAGCGGGATCTGTCCTCTCCCGACACCGCTCAGCAGCCTCCTTCTGGATCATAACGGATTCACAGAAGGTGGCTACGGCCCTCCATGCAGAGTCCCTGCTCAGCATCGCCGACACGACCGCCGGCAGGGAGGGGTTCTGACCGATCCGGCTTACCAGGACCGTCCGCTCCCGTTCCCACGCTGGGCATGTTGCCAACGTATGGGATGCGGAGTCCTGTTCCTGCCCACCGCAGTGGAAACAGTTCGCCGTCGCTTCCCGTCCAATCTTACACAGATAATCACCGAAGCACCCGTGCCCGGTCATTATCTGTGTGAGTCTGTAGGTGAGTCGTCCTGTTCTTCGATGCATCCAGGCTTCAAAGAGCGGCAGGATTGCTCCAACAACGCGTTTGCACGCATAACGCTCTTCAGAGAGGCGAGCGCGCCACGTTACGAATGCGTTAATTCGTTCCTGCCGCTTGACCCCTTCGAAAACCTCATCTGGCTCACTCCCGACGCTCTGGCGGAGGACACGCGTCCGGTCGTATACCCTCGCATCCATGTCCGCCAATATGTCCAGAGGTGGGAAGCGAGCCAGGAGTGTCGCCGCCTCAAAGGATATCGTGCGGTATCCTCGCACGATCCGTATAGCCATCCTCCGCTGCACCCTGTAGATTTTAGCCCTACAGCGTTGGATGGCCAGCCTTTTCACCCAAACAGGCGCCCCGTACAAGGCTACGGACCGTATCACTCCTGCATAGAGGCGACGCACTTCTTCCCTTGGCCCCCTAGATTGGGCAGCAGTCTATGCATAGCACCCGCTACCCTTTCAATTCGGGGGACAAGGCGCTCGAAGTGTTCTTCGAAGCCCCATCGACTGTCCAGGTGGAGGCCTAGGTACTTCATGTACCGCCCCACTTGGATTTCAGACCCACCTACGCGGACGCAAAAGTCGGGTGGTTCCCAGCCGCGACGTAATTTATGGAACCATAGCGCCTCGGTCTTGTGAGGCGCTATTTCTAATCCTAACTCGTGGATTTTGGCGACGACGACTTCCGCCCCAAGCTCGGCGAGCTCTTTGGCCCTCTTGAAGGAGGCCCCGCTGGCAACCACCAACGTGTCGTCGGCATAGCAAACGATATCTACGCCAGCGGGAAGTTCAACTCGCAGAACCGCATCATAGGCGAGGTTCCACAGTAGCGGCCCCAGCACCGAGACCTGTGGAACCCCACGTCTGATCTCCCTCCGGAACTTCTTTAAGGGATCTACACAAATACAAAATAGAGCGAACCTACCCGCTTCAAAAAAGGAAGGTCTGTATTCGACCCGTATGTATGTACATATTATGTATGTTTGCGATTTTCTGGATTCTAAAAACCAATGAACCATTTTTGATTATATTTTATTAACTTAATCTTCATAAAGGTCGGTTGTAGTTGGTTATCTCATCTCAACTACATTTATTCTAGTTGAGATGAGTGAGTTAAGAAGTATGATAGGAGTTAAACTGAGTGACAGGATAAGAAATAGTGAGATAAGGGAACGTTGTGGTCTGAAAGAAGATGTAGTGACAAAAATTGAGAAAGGTATGCTGAGATGGTTTGGCCATGTCGAGAGAATGAATGAAGAACGATTGACGAAAAAGGTGTATAGGTAAGGGGAGTGTGAATGAAATTGATGGAAGAGGTATACCTAGGCGGACGTTTCTAAACCAAATCAGGGACGTCTTGAAAAAAGGCCAGGTCAAGAGTACCCTAAGCCGAAGAGCATGTATGAAGGAAATAATGAAAGAGGACGAAGCGAAACAAGTATGTAAGGATCGTATCAAGTTGAAAGAAGTGGTCTCTGCCTACCCTACGGGAAAGAGCCTTAATTAAATTTATGTATGTAGTTAGTTATTCTTTTTCGGAAATAATTTTCATAATATGATATTGATTAAATAGTTATAAATAATTCAATTAAAAAAGTAGACATTTACAGTGTCTTTATTATTTATTTATAACATAAAATGTATTTAAAATAATATAAAACGTAACTTTCTCCTTCCACTACATTTATTCGGGCAGATTGAAAAATAAATTGAAAATTCTAAATAAAATAATATAATATGCACTCGATTTTAGGCTTTTAAAAACAATAACATTTGAAATGTATCATTATTAGGCAACAGAAAAACTTTAATGCCTATATCGTCCGCGCTCTGTCGCAGACGGCGAATCTAGCCACCAAAGAGTATAGTAACTGTCCTTGCTAGCCACCGACGTGCCATCAACTGATGCGAAGCGATATAGCCATCGCGACGGTACTCAAATATCAGATTTTGTAATACACAGTTTTCGAACGAACCAGTAAGCGGGGTTTAGATATTGTACGAATACATAGATATACGGTTTGCATCGCTCACCTCTATATAGAGGTCAGTAACGCCAGTATCACAAACTATTAAGAAGTTGCGCCAGTACATTCTAACTATATATTATCTACACTATATATGTTCTGTGATTATAAGTCTATGACTCAAAGATATGGAGTGAAGAGAGAAGGAGGACCATCTCTATATATGAAAAGTGTCCCTAAAACGTGTCCAATAAGGGTGGCGCTGCAGTGTAGCATAGGATAAATTTAAAAAAGCGCCAAAAGTAATTAGAATAAGATGGAGAAATAAACAAGGACCGACCAATCCGCTTGGTTTTGTACTACGTAAATAGTAAGTTGAGATTTTGTATACTGGCATTTTTCTAACTACTCTAATCATGAAATTTTTTAAATATTTGAATTCAGCTGACTTCACTCCGTTCACAACAGCTATCTTCATATCGTAGTTTTTCAGACGCCAGCGCTATTGTGATAGGTTTTGGAACCTCTATTTTCAGTAAATAGTAGGACACTTTTTCAACTTTCGCCCCTTATAAGATGGTTCTCCTTGTACTCTATACTTATGGAGTGTAGAGTAGAAGGAGAACCATCTTATAAGGTGCGAAAGTTGAAAAAGTGTCCACTATATACTGAAAATAGAGGTTCCAAAACTTACCACAATAGCGCTGGCGTCTGAAAAACTACGATATGAATATAGCTATTGTAGACGGAGTGAAGTCAGCTGAATTCAAATATTTAAAAAATTTCATAACTAGAGTAGTTAGTAAAATGCCAGTATACAAAACCTCAACTATTTACGTAGTACAAAACCAAGCGGATTGGTCGGTCCTTGTTTATTTCTCCATCTTATTCTAATTAATTTTGGGGCTTTTTTTTTAATTTATCCTATGCTACTGCAGCACCACCCTTATTGGACGCGTCTTTAGGGACACTTTTCATATATAGAGATGGTTCTCCTTGTACTCTACACTCCATATCTATACTCCATACTCAAACAGAATAAAAATATGGTAATTAGAGTTTTTTTTTGGAGTTTAATGCCTGGTATCTGGACCTTTAGGCCATGGTAATTAGAAAGTTACTCCTCAGTGTTTCCACTTTTGGGGATTTCGCCCTTTTTTGGGATTTTTGGGGTAAAATTGAATAATAAAAAGAACGTAAAGGTGGTAGCACTATTTTAACATAGACTTGCCGTTCCGATTCCGAAGTTCCTAACACATTATTATTCGTCAAATTACTATAAGTTAATGAGTTAATTGACTTCTTTTGCCATCTTCTCTTCTGACACCACACACACACACACACACACACACACACACACACACACACACACAAAGGACCATCGATTAAAGAAAAAATACATGCAAAAAATTAAAAGTTTATGGTTAGAGAATCCAGATTTCAAGAATTGGCTGAAACGATCAGATAAAAGTGAAACTAAGCCTATTAAATGAAATTAATTTTTACGGATTCTATCGCGTTTAATTTAACTTTTTAATTCCCGACGTTTCGGGTGTTTTACACCACCCGTGGTCACGGGAGGGGGGGGGACTGAGTTGTTTGACGTCCCAATGTCATAGTTACTAGCCCGGATTTCAACAGCCTCGCGAATCATCCTTGGTAAAAAAAAAAAAAAAAAAGATGTCCAATGTATCAAAATGTGGTAATAAGTCATAGTTATTTAGTAGACACATGAACCATACTAATAAGGTTTTAGAAATGGAACTAAAGATATACGGTTTTCCAGTACCATCCACTTCTTCTCTCGATTAATTGCTTACTACCTAAGTAATAAACAATTTATGATCGTGAAAAAACGCTTTATTAAAATAAAAATGTGATATTTTTGTTTTATTTTATTTTACGCCATAAATCATGGATTTTCGGAGACTAATTTGAGGTATTTAGGGCAATTGTCAAAAAAAGTCTAGGGCAAAATTAAAACCTGATAGTGGAAACACTTCTAGCATAGCCCGCCATTTTCGTATATACGATACATAGTATTAATACTTTCTTTTGCACTATTTTAAATTAAACATTTAGTCTCTTTAATTTAATTGAATAATTTCACTTTTAATTTGAATTATGTCGACTTTACAACCTCTACATGCTTTGAATTTAGGTAAGTAGCGCACTTTTCGTTATAAAGTGTTTTTAGTGTTTTTACTATTGTTTGGAAGTAGTATTTATTAAAATACTAAAAATATCTAATGTTGGCTACCTATGATGATATGTGTGAATATCCATCCATTCCCCATATCGTTTCGAGAGTGTCGTAAGAGGCGACAGAGGAAAAATGAAACATGAGATGGGCAGCAGCATCTTCCTGATAACAACTCAAAATAAAAGAAACTCCGGCTGCGAACCTGTTTGCCAATCGTGGCAACTATGGCTAAATCCCCCATGAGGCAATCTATGATAGAGGCTTATGTTCAGCAGTTGACTTTTTAGGCTGTAATGGATGGATAGAACCTTTAGGCAACTGAAACATTTATAATGCTCAAAAGGAAGGAAGGATACTTACCACTATAAAATCATAATAAATTCCTTGACATTCACTCTTAATTAATTTTAAATTGTGGCATACTAGTAATAGACATACTAAAAATTAAGTTAATACATGCCTAAACAAAAATTGAATTAAATACAGTAGAGCCTTGATAATCCCAACGACCCTGCTCGTGCAAGCCACTCTCTCACTGAATATTGCAGTGTTAATCAGAAGAAGATCTGTGGTCGATTGATGAAAATTTCACAGTTTTATATATGTCGCCTAATTGTACAACCTTAATTAATTAAATTGATCACACCGTTATACACATTAAAGTGACATACAAAACCTTTAGGCAACTGAAACATTTATAATGCTCAAAAGGAAGGAAGGATACTTACCACTATAAAATCATAATAAATTCCTTGACATTCACTCTTAATTAATTTTAAATTGTGGCATACTAGTAATAGACATACTAAAAATTAAGTTAATACATGCCTAAACAAAAATTGAATTAAATACAGTAGAGCCTTGATAATCCCAACGACCCTGCTCGTGCAAGCCGCTCTCTCACAGAATATTGCAGTGTTAATTAGAAGAAGATCTGTGGTCGATTGATGAAAATTTCACTGTTTTATATATGTCGCCTAATTGTACAACCTTAATTAATTAAATTGATCACACCGTTATACACATTAAAGTGACATACAAAAAAAACACATTATTCATTCATTCAGAATGTACATTATCTGAAATTCTTAAATAAAACACTATGAAAGATGCTCTAGCTCAATGGTGGCAACAAGTGTCCTTAAATTTGTTAAAAAAATCTTGCAAGCTTTTGTGGCCCTCGTTATTCAAACCAGAGGAAACTTCTGGGCAAGATTTGGATGACTGACACTGAGATGATAATATAATATGTAAATTTTGGTTGTTTGGTTTATCAAGACCCTACTGTAACATAATATTTTCTCAGAAAACGCCAGTAGCGTCAAATACTATCGAAGAATGAAGATACATGTAACAAATGATGTAGTTTTAGTAACCAACACTGCTATTGTCATTGCTATTTAGTATTTATCCATAACATGTACACAGATGCACCTTTAACATACTTTCCCACCTTAACTTTAAGCTATGTGGTAACCGCATGGGACAAACCATTAACCCACCTCTTCCTGTGGGTTTTGTAAAACTAGATTATGAATTCTTGTAAATAACACGTGTTCCGCACACCTGCACCATTGCACCTGCGGTGGCACCCGTTTTGCTTGTATAAAACGGACGGAGCGGCCGCCGTTAAGACAGTCTTGGCTCTGACGTGGAACAGTGCACTCGTCGTATTCCGTTACTAGTTTATCCTCGACTCGTTGGATAATTAGTTCGTGTAAACGAATTAATTATTATTCCTAAGTACAAAATTAGTCTCAGTACTATACTCAATTACACATTCCTACATATATAAATTTACCCATACAAAGTTTGAAAACAATAGAAAAAGACACTATTATCACATTGCCCTATCCTACTTACACAATAATATGACTGTTCATTTTTATTTAGTAAATATTTGATTTTAAAAATGAATATCTAAAGTTCTTGACTTGATACAAAAGTCCAGACAGACTCCGAGTGACTTTATTTTGCCTGTGGTACATTTGAGATATGAGCAGGGAGGCATTTTGATAACTATTTAATGAATTACAATGTTGAATTGAATCACAACTATTTGATGAACAATGTATGTGTATGCAACAATGGTGCTGACCATAACTAACGGATAGTATGTCAGTATGAAGTTCTTTTGGTGGTTCAATAATGTTAATTTAATTTTTTTCATTCTTTTAATCCTTTTGTTACTTACTAAAAGAGATAGGTATAATCCATATAATATGGGTATTAAAATAAAAGAAAAGTTAAGATTGTTTTATTTTTTATTAATTTTTATTACCTAATTTTGACATTATTACTATAAATAGTCAATAAATTATCTTACTGGTAGTTCTAAACATGAGTATTATTTGTTATAAATTTATTTTCTACACCACATAATACATATATTTACTTTCCAGATTCAGTCCAGCAACGAGCATTTATTAAATACTTTAACTCCCTTCCAGAGGTCAGTGTAATATATTAGTAATAAGTTTCAAGATATGTAGATTAAAACAATAACTAAAGGAGCAAATATTAAGTAACATTCAAGGTTTAGATGTATTTTAATTGTTGGATGTTTCAAATTATATTTTATATTTTAATTGGAATATAATGTGGTAGTTGTAAGAACAAAGCTTAGGAATAGAAGACATTTGCTATGAACCTATTAAATACTTTTATTAATTGCTCTTAAACCATGAGAAAACTTTATCTTTAGCATTTGTTAGTTTGCTGCCCACTGCTCCCCAAAACCCTGGTTTTTCTGTTATTGACTCTGGGGGTATTAAAATCTTACTTTCATTATTTGTATCCTGGGTTGGTTGTATTTCTTCACTTTGTTTATTATTGGACATTGGATATTTATGGTTGTAACTAAGTTGTACTTGTAAAGGTTTTTGTGACGGCTCTTCAAAATGTGATAATTGTTGATATTGTACCTGCTCTAAATCATCTTGAGGCAGCCAAGTAGCTTGCGAATGTTGTCCAAAGTCAATAAAAAAAGGTCCTGGTTGACTATGACTTTGTAGTTGTTGTGTTTGTTGGCTAAAATCTTCCAATTGCTGGTTCATGTTTAATGGTTCTTCAGGTGGTGATTCAAAACCAATATTCTCTTGAACTAGATCAGTGTTCATATTTGTTTGAAGATTGGATCCATGATTTTGATAAGTATGCTGTATTTCTGTTATGTCATTATTTCTGGCCTGATGTAAATTAGTGCTACTTACTGGTGAGTTACTTATTGTAGATGTTGAGGTTGTTATAAATTTGTGCTTTTCTTGTTCAGCAAGTTTTTGTTCACCTATACTAAGAACACTCAATATATCAATGCCATCATCATTGCCTTTTTCAGTTACATAAACTAATGTCTTATTTGTTTTTTTCGTTAAACTTAAAGCTTCTATTTCTTGTGGGGTTTTATAAAGTTTATTATTCAGAGATATCTCAGAAATTGCAGGTATAGGAACGGAGTCTTCAGGGCCAATGTCGCCACGACCTATGTCCATTGGTCGCAAATTGTTAATTGGATTTTCATTAGAATTTTGTGGTTTATCTTCTGTTTGTGGTTTGTTATTGTGAAGTTGTGGAGTATGTAACAAATGTGTATTATTTGCATTTTGTTTGTGTGTCAAGTGTGTGGAACTATGACTATCAACTATTTGTACACTATCATCATCATTGTCATGTGTAAGGGTTTCTTTAGCAATACCGTCCAGTTTATCCCATAAACTTCCCAATGAAGAATTTTGTTTTGTCTGTGTTTGTGAGTATTCATCTGTTTGTGAATAAAAATTATTGTAGTTGTTATAATGATTATGCCATAAAGTATCAGAATTGCCTAAGTGTCCATTTGAATAATTTTCATCTATGTTTGGTCTTTTGTTGCCATTATTAATAAGTTGTTCATTATTTTGGGTTTCAAAATGTTTATACCCTGAATCAGAAACAGAAGATGGAATAGTTGATTGGCCCCATAATTGTGTTTGTTGATTTTGGTTTGCATTTTCTATTAAGTTCCAAACATTTTGTGCTCTGTGAATTGGCTTACTTATATCAAAATTCGTATTTTGCGTTTGCTGATTGTCACCAAAACTTTGCTGATTACTATTCCAAATATTTGGTATTAATTTTTCTTCGTCTTTTATATATAAATTGTGGGATGAAGAATTTTTCTTGTTACTTAACTCAAATCCATTCCAAAGATCTTGTAATTGTTGCTCACGGTTGTCAAATACTTCCATTTTGTTTTCGTTTTTTTTATCTTTTGATTCATGCGGCTGTATTTGCTGTTCCAGATCGCCTATTTTAAATTTTTATTATTAATTATATAAGTATACTTGTATATTTACCATTTCAATGCTCTTAAAAGATAAAAGTACGAAACTAGTAAAGTTATTGGAGTTGGTCATAATATAATAACCTAGCTAAAGTACATTGTATTTAGTATATTTTTAAAATGCAAAATATATCTTTTAGGCTTTTAAAATTAAGTTTTTTGTTTCATATTTTTAGCATTTAATTAAATAGACAATTGCCTAAAATTAGTTGTTTGTAATATTGTCCATGACTGATTTTATAAAAATAAATTCATATTTAACTTAATTACAGTAAGCTAATATTAAAATAAAATGTCAATGTTTATACTTACTTTGTGTTTGCTGGTCATGATCTCCTAATTTTATCCATTGGTTTTGAGTTTGTTGTCCTAGATCTTCCAGCTTGTTAAATTTGTCCTCTGTATGTTGACCCAAGTCTTGCAAGGCACCCCATTGGTTTTGAGTTTGTTGTCCTAGATCTTCCACCTTGTTAAATTTTTCCTCTGTATGTTGACCTAAGTCTTGCAAGTCACCCCATTGGTTTTGAGTTTGTTGTCCTAGATCTTCCACCTTGTTAAATTTTTCCTCTGTATGTTGACCTAAGTCTTGCAAGTCACCCCATTGATTTTGAGTTTGTTGTCCTAGATCTTCCACCTTGTTAAATTTTTCCTCTGTATGTTGACCTAAGTCTTGCAAGTCACCCCATTGGTTTTGAGTTTGTTGTCCTAGATCTTCCACCTTGTTAAATTTTTCCTCTGTATGTTGACCTAAGTCGTGCAAGTCACCCCATTGATTTTGAGTTTGTTGTCCTAGATCTTCCAGCTTGTCAAATTTTTCCTCTGTATGTTGACCTAAGTCTTGCAAGTTATTCCATTGGTTTTGAGTTTGTTGTCCTAGATCTTCCAGCTTGTCAAATTTTTCCACTGTATGTTGGCCTAAGTCTTGCAAGTTACTCCATTGAGTTTGAGTTTGTTGTCCTAAGTCTTCCAACTTAGCAAGATTTTCGTCTTTGTGTTGACCTAAATCTTGCAAATTACTCCATTGGTTTTGAGTTTCTTGTCCGAGATCTTCCAGCTTGTCAAACTTTTCCTCTGTATGTTGACCTAAGTCTTGTAGGTTGCCCCACTGGTTTTGATTTTGTAAATCATCCCAATTATTTTGTGTTTGTTGTCCTAAATCTTCCACATTTTTAAAACTGTCTTGTGTTTGTTGTCCGAACTCTTCTTGGCCCTGGGCCATATTTTGATATGTCTCAAATTGCTGTTCTTGCCTTGTGTCATAAGAACGAGCTACACGAATGTGCCCTTCATTGTCACAGTCATAATCAACTCCATCTTGTGAAACTCTTTGGTGGGCTTGGTTAAATTTAGATCCATAATGGTGAGAAGAATACAATGCTCCATCGTTTAAAGAAGCTGCAGTTAACTTTTGAGATATCTGACCATCTTGAATCCCACTGCCGACTGGTTTTATTATATAGGGGTCGCCTTGTCTTTCCCATGATTTGTGATAAGAATATGAGGATTGGTAACTTTTAGGCTTAGTGTTCATTAATTCTATGAGATTAGCAGAGTCGACAACGGCGGCAGAACCGTCTACATATCCATTGGATGTGTGTGTACCCGCATTAAATCCATTTGAATTAGTGGCTGATAAAGAACTGCTGTGTTGTGCGTTATAATCTGCGTTGTATCTCGATTGACTTGATGCTGCTGACTTAATATTGGCGTTATATGCGCTATTGCTTGTTCGGGAATTATATGCATTTACATTGGAACGATGTTGATTTTCTAAATTCAATGCTCGGCTTTCGTCGTATAGCTCACTCTGCGATGGGAAGGGGTTAACAGTAGGGATTGCTAATGGTACAGCGACGGGCTGTGTATCGTGCTTCTCCCATTGCTTGCGGTAACTGTAAGAAGATTCGTAATGTTTTGGCGTATTTAATGGCCTATAGTTTACTTGCTGGCCTCTGGTGCTTAGTAATTCTGTTTCACTATTAACATTACTCTGGTCAAGGGATGAAGCGACATGGTTTGCGTCAAAGGTTTGCGCAGAAAGGGGTATTGCTATTCTTCCTCCAGGTCTGACGACAACTCTTACAGGTGTCGTAATTAAAAGGGGACTGCGGGAATTTGAACCGTACACATTTGCGCTACTTTGATCGTATGCATGGTGATTCTGAAAACCTGACTTTAAATATTGAGCAGCCTGACTATTGTAATCGTATTCACGAACGCTGTGCAAGTTGTCCGCGGACTGCAAATTATCCGCGGACTGCAAGTTGTCGGCGGACTGCAAGTTATCGGTTTGCATAAATTGTTCCGAATTTACTGCCGCTACGTGTCCTCTGTACGCGGAGCTATGTGCACGGTTACTGCTGCTGCCGTATGCAGCGTTGTTCAATCGTGATTGCTCTCTAAATCCAGAATTTTGTGACATAATGGAAGAATGTGATAGCGAATTCTGATACGCCTCAGTTTCTTCAAAGTTTCGGCCTTTCAAATTGCTTAAATCATAGTTTCCAGACCCATAGATACCCCTGGAATTGGCAGCTGTGTAAACACTACCAGTTCTGGTTTTGTAACCGTCCCCAAGTTCGCCTTCAATCTGTCGTACAAGTCCGCTCATCTGGTGTTGTGCTAAACCGTCCATGTTGTGGGCTTTTTCGTAGTTCCCTCCCATGTTGCCTCTTTGAGCGCCATAGAAGCCGGCTTTACTCCCTTCATCAGACGAACTTCTGGAATATTGGAAATCCTCCTTTTCCTTGTATAGTTCCGGCTTTGCTACGACCAGAGCCGTAACAGCGGCCACTATAAGCAAACGTCTCATTTTGAAAGACGCCTCCTGTAAATTCAAAAATTAAAGAATTGATCAAACTCTTCTTTCAAGTATCACGCCATGGGGTTAATTCATAAGTTGTTCTACCAATTCTTATATAGCTAACATTGAGTTATATGTACTACGTACTAGAGAAGCCATTCCGAACAATGACTATGTTCAACTCAACTGTACTGCAATCCGTACAAACTAAATATTGCGTAAATTGAAGATTTGTGAATTCCATAAAATAATTATTATTACATTTTTTTAGAAATATGTTTGTTTAGATTAAATTAAGATATTTTATATTAAATTCTTATATTTATTTTATATTAATATATTATGATGGTAAGTGGTTTATTATTTTATATTAATATATAATATGGACTACTACTCCCGCGCATGCGCGAACACATAGAGTAGGACACGATTTTTGTTTGGAATGGCTTCTCTAGTACGTAGTACATATAACTCAATGATAGCTAACATATATTTCATTTCGAATATTAATTAGACCTATTTTATAACGTGATAGTTCAACTTAAAATATATTTCAATTAAAATGTCTATGATATACATACGTTCGGCCTTAAACACTTACATTAAAAACAATGATAAAAAATAATCTATTCAATTTAATTTGTTTAAAAAACTATATTTTAATTTATCATAAATTTGTTCGATAATCTCCGCAATGGTAAAAGAGCATGTCCAGCAGTGGACTTTTACAGGCTGATAAAGAAGTAAGAAGATTTCAATATTACTTTTTTTATTATTAAATATAAATTGTTACTATATTGCTATGCGGCACAGCGGAAAACCACGCAGGTTTGTGTTGCGTGCCGTTCCGTCTACATTTACAAAAGGGGGATAACAACTAATATTTGCTAAGGAAATAACATTTTAATTGATACTTTATGTTAACTTCATTAAGTTCACTTCTAAATTTATTATCCAGACCATTTATTAAGCGAGGTATTAAGTATGCGCTGGTGTAATACCCATAACTTGAAATATCGTCTTTATTATTATCTCTATGGTATTACTAATTTCCTTTCAAAAAATCAAAGTATTCGATTTATATAAAAATATGATGTATAATATTATATAAAAATGTCGATTTATATATAGGATTTATAAATAATAGGACTATTGAAAAATTAGCGTACTCACTCTTCGATTACAGCTATCCGCGCAGCGCAATTCAAAACTTAATAGTTCCCACTATACACTACTGTAGCAGCGCTATACTGACATTGTCCGAACAGGAGAAGCCAATTTATTGTTTTAATTTTATATCACTCTCGAGATAACCTCCTGGCCGGTCGTGACTGATCTCTCTGTTCTCAGAACTACGGACATGCAAAATATGACAGATACATAATTTGCTGTTTCTCCAATCCTTGACACAAGTGAGGACATACCTATTTACGTTGGTGATCGATACCTGAATCACTAGGATTTGTTTAAATTTTGAACGGTGTCATTTTGTTTGTCTAATGATTCAGCTACATGACCTAATGTCATACTTGAAGGCTTTGGTTGTGCGTAGGCAGTCATCAATTTAATGTGCAACTGATTAAACTAATATATAAACATCGTGAAATAATGAAAAAAAATGTAAAAAAATGTCTAAGCCACTCTTCATTGTTAATTATTTAAGGTGGAAGCTCCAGGGTGGCCCGCGAAATTCAAATTTTCTTGCGTTTTTTGGAATTTGCAGGTCAGGGTTAGGTTTTATATTTAACAAAATATGATTCGCGACCGTAGCGATTATGTGTTTACAGAATTATTATCATTAAAATCACCAATACAACCCTGTAAGTTCATATTAGTCCTTTGAATGACTTTTTTCAGAAAAATATGAACTTATGTCTAATATGAACTTACAACCCTGTAAATTTTAATTTGAATTTCGCGGGCCACCCTGGAGCTTCCACCTTAAGTTCTAGTTATAATATGCTAAAAATAAATGTTTCCGAATGAAAATGGTCCCTCAATTTTTCACTAGGATTTTCCATTTTAACAAAATTGGTAGTGTGACATACATTTTTATTTATTACAAATTTAATGGTTTTACCTAAAAAACTATAAATATTTTATTTAGTATAAGATGTGACGCAGTGTGATCAACCTACAATTACGAGGGTGGATTGAAAAGTACTCGGCCTAACACAGATCCATTCAATTCTAAAAATCAAATCTACCCACATTATTTAGTTCAGTTCAGACTAGTTCATTGTGTGAAGTTCGAAACGTGTGCGATAATTAGTTGTGATTTTATAAATTTATTAACAAAGTAATCGAACATAATTTCCGCGAATGGAGCAAATCGAGCAGCGTGCCGTCATTAAGTACCTCCATAAGAAGGGGCTATCATCAAAAGCCATCCATGATGACATGGTCAGTACATTAGGCGATTGTGCTCTGTCATATTCATCCGTCAAAAAATGGATAGCAGAATTTAAGCGTGGTAGAGAGAGTGTGAAAGATGAACCCCGCTCTGGAAGGCCTTCGACGTCAACTACTGACGAAAATATTAAAAAAGTACTTGATTTAATAATGGGAGACCGCAGATTAAAAATTAGAGAGATAGCCGAGATTATAGGCATCTCTTATGAACGAACTCAAAACATCATTGTCAACGAGTTGGGTTTCCACAAGGTGTCTGCGAGGTGGGTTCCGCGACTGCTTTCAGTTGAACAAAAAAGGACGCGATTGACTATTTCACGCGACTGTTTGGAGTTATTTGAAGCCGATGCAGATGATTTTTTGAATCGTTTTGTTACTATAGACGAAACATGGGTTCATTACTGTACACCGGAAACAAAACAACAATCAAAACAGTGGAGAAGACCTGGTTCACCACCCCCTAAAAAGGCTAAGTCGATTTTGTCGGCAAATAAGGTGATGGCTTCAGTATTCTGGGACTCGAAAGGTGTGATTATGATTGATTATCTTGAAAGGGGTCAGACTATAAACTCTGATTACTACTGCACCTTACTACGTCGTTTACGAGAGGAAATAAAAGAAAAACGTCGAGGTATGCTCAGAAGAAAAGTCCTGTTTCATCAAGATAACGCCCGTGTTCACACGTCAGTACAGTCAATGGCTGAAATTCACAACTGTGCCTTTGAACTGTTACCGCATCCGCCGTATTCACCTGATCTGGCACCATCAGACTTCTTTCTGTTCCCTAACCTAAAAAAGCACTTGGGAGGTCAAAGATTTTCGACAAACGACGAGGTCAAAGCAGCTGTAGACGCATATTTTGACTCTAAGGAAGAATCATTTTTTTTCAACGGTCTAAATGCTTGGAAGGGGAGGTGGCAAAAGTGTATTGAACTTGATGGTGATTATGTAGAAAAATAAAAATATAACTGATTTAGTATGTGTTTATTTTCTTGGTAAGGCCGAGTACTTTTCAATCCACCCTCGTATCTTTTCGATCAGCGTCCATTCTTTTTAGACAAATTAATCCAAAAAGAAAATTGAGAGCTGCAACAGTAAATATTTTTACAATTTAATAAAGCAAAGTGGCATTTTTTATTATTGTGTTCATAATTAATGCTTGAAGACGCGTAAACTACTTACAGAATAAATAATGACCTTAGTTTTAATATAATATGTATGTCAAGTTCAAAAAGTAGGACATAATTACACACAAGGACAGAGGAAAAATGAAATAAAAAATATAGATGAAGATATGCGACGATTTGTTTTTAATATTTTTTTATGTTACTATACTAAATATTACCCACCTGCCTCGTTGGTCTAGTGGTTGTAGTAGTGCGACTACTGATCATGAGGTCCCGGGGTTCGAATCCCGGGTCGGACCAAAAAAAAACAGTTATTGGGTTTTTCCATCAAGAAATTCTCAGTAGCTGCCCGGAGTCAGGAAGTTGGTGGTGTTTCACCCCCGTGCCTCGGAAAGCACATAAAGCCGTTGGTCCTGCGCCTGATCTCTCTCCGCTCGTGTCGGTTTACCGTCCCATCGGGCTATGAGAGTGAGGGAATAGAGAGTGCACCTGTGCTTGCGCATACACTTGGGCACTATAATCCTGTCCTGCGCCGATGGCTAGTCTCCGTTGAGACTGGTCGCCGTGGCCGAAATTCGGTCTGGAGGAAATTATTATTATTATTACTACCCACCGTAGTTGCGGCGTAAGAGAATCCACTTCCCCATATCATGCCGTGGATGTCACAAGAGACGAACTGAAACAGGAGATAGCAATATCTTCCTGATAACTAACTGTTCAAAATAATAAAAAGTGGGGCTGCCAATCTGCCTTCTAAGCGTGGCAACTATAGTAAAATATCTATCCTATGCGGCAATCTAGGGAAGGGCTTTGTTCAGCAGTTGAATTTAGATAATGTTAATTTTTTTTTCTTGAAGTACTTCTACTCTTTACTAAGTTAGAAATAATTTATCCATAAAAGAAAGCGGTGTGGGACACTTATAAGGGAGAACATCAAGTGCTTAGACCAATGAGGCTTTGGTAACCGATTGATGGTGGAATCGATCGATTCCACAGAGTGGTGACATTGACTTTTATGATTTTTATGAATAAGGCCGATATTATTGAATGTAATAACAAGTAAAAGCCATGTTTAAGAATGATTTAATTTCAGAAACCTCCAACAACAGTAAGAATCTTCGACCGCAACGATTACTACAGCGTTCATGGAATCGACGCCACAACAGCGGCTCGGGAGGTTTTCTCTTCCATATCCAACATTAAGAAGATGGGCATCGAACCCGAACGGTTAGACTACCTCGTGCTGTCCAAAGGAAACTTTGAAATACTCATAAGAAAACTTTTACTGGTAAATTTTTGCTTTGACATTTTGTATTATGAATAGTGCAACGATAAGTGTTTCATACAAGGCGAAGCGACGCAGCCGTGCTCCGTAATTTCGCCAGCGTGACATTGGGTTAGACATGCCTGTTTCATACACATGCTTAATACATGACCATTGTATTTTTTTATCTCGATTAATAAAAAATAATTTATAAATTCATTCAATTAAGAATTTGATTGACTTTTTTTATATAGGATAGAGCACACAGTCCACCTGATCGTAACCATCTTAACCTGATGGAAATCATCTACATTTATCCTCAATAAAGAATCAAAATGCAGATGCGTCGTCACCCGTGAGGACTAAGATGGAAGGCCTCTTTTCCAGTAAAATGAGTCTCCGGTTCTCTACACTCACCATACGAAACACAGCAGTATCAAGCTGCCATTTTACGCTGGTATTCTGTGAGAGCGTGGTCCTTACCCGCTCGAGCCGACCCATTCGTGCTACAACTATAATACTAATATAGCTGCAGCATTGCTCCACCATGTAGAAACTGTCCCAAGGAGGTGTCGGATTTATCGTCCACAAGTCTCTCGTTAACAACGTTGTAAAGATGGAAAGTGTGTCGACGATGATTGCGTACCGTATACTCAGAATCACCAAACTGTATTCGCTGAAGGTCGTACAGGCTTACGCACCAACCTCGGCACATCCTGATGAGGAGGTGGAGGAAATGTATGAGGATATATCTAGAGCCATGCATTCCTCGAAAACCCACTATACGGTGTTAATGGGAGACTTCAACGCAAAACTAGGCACAAGAGAGAACGGTTATTTGAAGTTAGGGTAATTTGGAATAGGGCAACGGAACCCAAGGGGCCAGCAGCTGGCCGACTTCATGGAGAAAGAGGCGACTCTTTATGATGAACTCTTTCTTTCAGAAGCGGTTCCATAGGAAGTGGACCTGGTCGAGACCCGACAGTTCGACAAAAATGAGATTGACTTCATTATGACGACCAGACGACAACTGCTCAGTGATGTCTCAGTGATCGCAAGGGTGAAAACCGGCAGCGATCACCGAACTGTGAGAAACATACTGAACCTAAACGTTAAGTTGGAGAGGTCACGTCTAATGAAGTCAACGCTCCGTCCTCCTCGTGTTCTAATCCAAAGTACCGAAACCTTTCAGCTCGAGCTACAAAACTGTTTTCAGTGCCAGGAAGATTGCAATACAGTGGACGATATGAATGACAAGCTCGTGGAAACTGTCCATGCGGTCGGAGCTAAGTTTTCCAAGATCCGTCGCAGAAGAACACAAAAACTCTCCGATCACACTCTTTAATCTCATGGCTGTTAGACGGGAAATGAAGCTGCAGTCTTCAGTAGATTTGACAGCATACAGGCAACTGAACAGACAGATATCCAAATGCATGCGGCAGGAATTACGCAACTGTAATTCTGCTCGTGTTGAGGAAGAAGTGATAGAGCGGAACCAGGGCTCCAAAGTCTTTGCCAGAGATCTGTCTGCCCGAAAGAGCCAACTGTCGAAGCTGAAGACCGACTATGGCAGCGTCGTTTCCGGGACACTTGAGATTTTGAGTGAGATTGAGAGTTTCTATGGGCAGCTGCAAACATCATAGTTGGAGCCACACGCAAGTGTGAGTAACAATCCAAGAGCAAGTCTTATCCGACACTATTCCGATGATATACCGAACGTCAGTTTGGCGAGATTAGAATGGCTCTCCAGCACCTTAAAAACGGCAAGGCCGCAGGTAAGGATGGAATTACAGCTGAGCTGAAAAGCGGGTGGAATACCGGTACTTGAAGTCCTTTAGAAGCTCTTTAATTCCGTCCTCCATGGTGGCACTACACCGGAGGCGTTGAGCAGAAGTGCGGTAGTCTTGTTCTTCAAGAAAGGCTACAACGCTCTCTTGAAGAACTACAGACCGATTTCCCTTCTGAGCCGCGTCTACGTGCTGTTTTCGAGAGTCATTATGAATTGTCTCGCATGCAGACTCGACGACTTCCAGCCTCCCGAACAAGCCGGTTTCCGAAAAGACTTTAGCACCATAGACCACATACATACCCTTCGGCAAACTGTACAGAAGTCCGAGGAGTACAATTTGCCACTATGTCTGGCGTATGTGGACTATGAGAAAGTCTTTGGTTCTTGTCGAAATTTGGGCGGTGCTGCTGTCCCTCCAGCGGTGCCAAGTTGACTGTCGATATATCGAGGTGCTGAAGTGTTTGTACAGTATGGTTACGATGGCTATCAGAGTACAAAATCAGAGTACGAAACCTGTCCAACTGCAGAGAGGTGTAAGTCAGGGTGACGTTATATCCCGAAATTCTTCACCGCTGCATCGGAAGACGTTTTCAAGCTTCTGGACTGGTAATGATACGGTATTAACATCCACGGGAAACATCCACGGCGAGTACATCACTCACATAGTCCTTCAGGCAGAATCGTTGCAGTACACAGAATACCAGAATACCAGCGTCAAATAGCAGCTTAACAATGCTGTGTTTCGTATGGTGAGTGTAGAGAACCGGAGACCCTTTTTACTGGAAACGAGGCATTCTATCTGAGTCCTCACGGGTGGCAACGCATCTGCATTTTGACTCGCAAACGAGGATAAATGTAGATGTCTATGGGCCACAGCAGCCACTTACCAGCAGGTGGACTGTGTGCTCGTTTGTCACCCTATACTATAAAAATAGTACCTAAGCACTATGCTCAATGAAGAGATATATTGCATCCCAACGGATAGGTCTTAAGATGAACATGTACAAAACAACGATCATGTGTAACATCCATGTCACAATTATCCCGATAGTTGTTGGGAGCACTAAGCTTGAAGTTGTTGACGATTATGTTTAACTGGGGCAAATAGTCTGACTAGGTAAGTCCAATTTCGACCGAGAGGTCAATCGACGGATTCAACTCTGCTGAGCAGTGTTCGGGAAATTACGACACATCTTCTCTTCAGGTATACCTCAAAACTTGAAAACGAGACGGTACAACCAGTGGGTGTTGCCAGTGATGACCTATAGAACTGAGACGTGGTCATTCACTGCTTGTCGTATTAGGAAGCTCAAGGTCGCTCAGCGAGCTCGCTATGTTCCTCCTTTCTAAGTTTATCACATAGCTATGTGATAAACTTAGAAAGGAGGATTTCCGCAGTAGAACCAGAGTGACCGACATAGCCCAACGGATTAATAAACTGACGTGGCAATGGGCCGGCCATATAGCTCGAAGAACCGACAACCGATGGGGAAAAATAGTTCTCGAGTGGCGGCTTCGTATCGGCGGACGAAGTGAAGGGCGTCCCCCCACTAGATGGAGTGACGACCTGGTAAGACATGCAGGAAGTCAATGGATGCAGGACCTTGCTTTGTAAAGCATTCCTTTGTGGGAGGCCTATGTTCAGCATTGGACTTGTGAAGGGCTGTAATGATGATGACATTTTTAATATTTCAGATCATCAAATAAGATGGCTATTTGACTGTAAGAACTATGACGTCATTGTAGTAAATTTTTCTTATAATTCTATAGAAATGTGTGTTGACAACTCTTAGCGTAAAGTACGTTTAGTAACATAGTTTTATTGTTAATATTGAGAAACAAACTGACGTTATCTCCAATGTATTATTAAAACTTTTCTTTACTACGAACTAGATTCTTGATATTGATTATTGACCTCGGTTTTTGAAGTAAAGTGTTATCAATCAGCATGTTATAAATAAAACAATTCAGACAAGTCATTACGAGGGCGACATTGAAACTTTTTAGAACTGAGTACATTGTAAACGATATAATAAAAAAATATGTTCAAATTTTGAAAATGAAACTGCCAATATTATTGTGTATTTTATTAATTTGTCATTTGTTTACGATTTGGCGGCAAATTAAAAGTTGTGTGTGTCACGTAAGCATGAATTGAATGCAAGAAAATTTTCGTACAATGATTTTTATGACTTTCGATGTCATTTAAGTCAACAAGAAAGTTATGATAGACTTCGATTGCTTTTCAAGATGAAGCCCCATCTCGTGCCACTGTTTACAACTGGTTTAATGAGTTTAAACGTGGTCGCACTAATCCCACCGATGATCTGCGTGAGGGACGGCCCTCTACGGCGGCGACTGTAGATAACATCAGTGTTGTGCGACGTATGATAGAGACTGACAAAAGAGTGACTTATCAGCAGATTCGGACAAGCTTAGGCATCTGTATGAGTCAAGTGCACAAAAGCATCCATGAACATTTAGCGGTCAGGAAGCTTTGTGCCCGGTGGATACCTCATAATTTGACAGAGGCCCGAAAACTCCGTGGTGTTGATTGGTGTCGCGAAATGGTTCAAAGATTTAATGGAGGTGACTCAAATGCTGTGTTCGACATACTTACGGGTGACGAATGTTGGATTTATTGTTATGATCCTGAAACTAAGAGACAGTCTGCTGTCTGGGTGTTTCCTTCCGAGGAGTTGCCAACTAAAGTGAAGAGAGGTCGAAGCGTGGGGAAAAAAGATGGTGGCCTCGTTCTTCGGAAGGAATCCTTCTTCACCACGACAACGCCTTGTCGCACACCGCCAAACGAACAATCGACTACTTGGCGACATCAGATGTGGAATTCCTGGGTCACCCGCCCTATAGCCCCGACCACGCACCTTGTGATTTTTATTTATTTTCGAAAACAAAAGAAAAACTTCGTGGAAAACGTTTTTTGGACGCCGAGGAAGCAGTGGCTACATTTCAAAATGCCGTCGAAGAGACCCCTAAGGATGAGTGGGCAAAGTGCTTTTCTCAGAGGTTCCATCGGATGCAGCGATGTATTGATGTAAATGGACACTATTTTGAAAAGATATAATAAAACTAATAACTTGCTAGTTTGTTCAGTTTTTTATTTTCTAAGAACTTTCAGTGTCACCCTCGTATTGTCATTCGAAATGGAATAAAGTATTAATAAATATATTAATATAAACACTTCTTTGCATATCTTTTTCTACACATATAAATACAATTGAAGTGTATGTCTGTAATATCGAAATAATTGCCTTATATTGAGTTGAATGGGCTATTTGCATGCCATTAAGACATGAATAATCATTTTTTTTAATTTTGTCTGTCTAACTGTACCATGAACCGATTGTAATGAAAGTTTACGAAGAAATAGTGAGTGATGCCAGGAGTGACCTAGGCTGTATTTTATCCAAAAATTCTTACGAGATTATTTTTGAAAATCTGAAAAAATGATAAAAAATGGTGTTTGACTATCTTAAATTTAAATAACGTCATATTAACAGATCCTACCCAGGCGAAGTAGGAGCGGGTCGCTAGTATTATATATAACTACTAGCTGTGCCCCGCGGTTTCACGCGCGTCATCACGTGTCAGAGGCATAATTAAGGGGCTACTCCATGCAAACGACCTTGAGCATTTGGTGTGCCGTGCCGCGCCGACTCGCTACAATATAGGATCGCGTAAGAAATATATAAGACGCCACCTACTGTACGGACGTAGTATTTTTTCAACATCAATTAACTATTTTATGGAAATACACACAGCGTACAACGATAAATGTATTTTAATTATTTTATTCGGTATATTAGTTACATTATTTATTTATTTATTATTTTTTATGTATTCTCATATATTATCTAATTATGAAATTTTATAATTAATTATATAGTAAAAATGAAGCATTGAAAATTGTGAGTTTAAAAGATACCTACTCACTATAGGTAAATAGATAGATATCTCGCCTTTTGTACAAATATTTGGTGCAATAAAGAATAAATAAATAAATAGGATGTTTCGCAGAGTGAGAGTAATATAGAATGAGAGTCGTGGAGGCAGTTTACAAATATAAATTGCACAAGGACAAAAATCCAGACCCGGAACAATTATTTGTAGGCCATACAAATACTTGTTCCGTGCGGGATTCGAACCCGCGGCCCCCAGCGCAACAACTGATTGCTAAGCCACTGCGCCACGGAGCCGTCGCCGGGTTATAGCTAAAGTGACCATACGTCCCGTTTTGAACGGGACTGTCCCTTTTCTCGGTCACCTGTCCCATTGTCCCCAAACAAAGCTCCGGGACACAGAATTGTCCCATAACTCGTTGGATGGAAGTATTCAAAGTCAACAATCTTCAACATTATTTTTTTTAATCGAATATATTTTATGTCTAACTGGTACAAATGCTCCAGTAGAAAGAGTATTTTTTATTTTGAATAAATTGTAGACGTCTGAAAGAAACACTTACGGTTCCAGTTCTAAAGGCGATGTTGTTAACAAAGGTGACAATAAAAAAACTTGAGCAGAATTTTATTCTTATTTAAAATCATCACCAACTCTATTAAATCAAATTTAATCCACTGACAAATGTAATTAATAATTAAAAGAAAATGTTGCATTTAATAATTACCGTCTATACCGAATATAATTTTATAGTGAACACTAATTGTATAAAGTTATAGTTTTTAGAGTATAAATAAACCCATGTCCTGTTTAGAGTTAAAAAATAAATGGTCAGCTTAGTTTTTTTTCGTTAAATTTAGTTTAAAAAAATTTTAGAGTAAAAAGTAGGTATATTAATACCTACTTAGATACTTTTTACCGAATTAGCGTGGAAGCCCCTAATACCAGTCATGCCCCTAATTCCAGTCATGCCCCTAATTCCAGTCTTTTCGCCTTTTTACTCCATAAATAAGATTTCTAGTAGTCTTAACTACAAATATTGTCATCTAAAAAATTATTTGTACCCAGAGGAAAGTATATTTATTCAAATATTACCTCGCAGTTTTAAACATAACAGTGTTAAAATCAAAACAGGTACGCAACGAAAAACGATAATTTTCCTAATTATTTGACAAATTATGATCCCGGTAAAATTATGCTTACTTTACATTATCTCATATATAGGCTTTTTGATTTGTATGAATATGACTATAGACATAGTAATGCACTTATTTTTGTTTGAATTTACAAGTTATTTATTTTCTTTTAGTGGAAATTAATTGGGCTGTAATTAGATATAAGAAATGTATGGAGTGCATAATGTCAGCCGCCCGGCTGTTATTTGGTTTGACGTACCTAATAAGAAGTACCTAATTTCAGCCACATAATATAAATCAGGGCTGCCATAAACTGGAATAAATACCATTAATTAGATCATAACTTATTTTATAGCTAAGGGAGTTATGATCAATTCGTCTGTTTTAAAATTGGTTTTAGATTTTAAAGTTTAGCAAAAGATGTACTAGCTTTGCTCTCTGACATTTGGCGTATAGAACACCTTATGTACTCAATTATTTTTTGAAAGAGAAGAAAAAAACAAGCATTAAATAATATACTATATTTTAGCAAAAAACTATAACTTAGTAATACTAATTATAACTTAGAACATAAATGAAAAACTCATAACTGACTTTTTGGCACGTCCAGGATACGAACCCGGGACCTCATGATCAGCAGTTGCACTACTACAACCACTAGACCAACGAGGCAGTACTATAACAGATAAGATATTGTGGTTGGGTAT
The DNA here is from genome assembly GCA_033319125.1 of Parnassius glacialis. Taxonomy (NCBI): domain Eukaryota; kingdom Metazoa; phylum Arthropoda; class Insecta; order Lepidoptera; family Papilionidae; genus Parnassius; species Parnassius glacialis. The sequence continues at coordinate 21,577,326 of JAVANC010000009.1, forward strand.
TACGATTATTTTTAACTGTATACTATACTGATAATATTGAATTAGCCTTTTATAGTGTAAATTATAATATTTCTCGAAATGTTAATTATGGATTCGAACCTTACATGCTAATGGTGCTTCATTTTTTTATTTGCATTTACTTCAAAGAAAGTACACGCAAAAAGCTTCATCGCGCAGTAAAAAACACAACAAATATATTATGTATAACTAAAACTAATACGAAAAATTGTACCCAAAACAAACAAATAATACTACCTATAAATAACCTAATAAGTAATAATATTATCGACTGATAAGATGACGTGAGCGTGGGCGCTGGCAGACGCTCTAACGACACGTGTGTCACGTCGAAGAGCTCAGCGCTCACTGACCGTGGGCAGTGAATACGCCCAGATTTTAAAATAATTTCTTAATAAAATCAAATTTTGGTCTTTTGAAAAAAATTTTACAATAGAAATGTTCATTAATAAATTGCCTATCCATTGGTGTAAATCGCAAAATAAAATAATATTTACTTCGAGGAGATGCATGTTATCAATAATAATTTCACATTTACGTGGTTTCGTTGTAAGGAGATTATATTAATATTTATTCCTTTAAAAAAATTGGATATAGCTCTTATGAAATCAAGATTATGTAGAAATATAATGTGTTTTTTATTTGTTGATATATCTTATAAATAAAAAGTAGATAGCTCCTAAAAACCGCACAAATAACGCCTAGCGCGACATTTTGCTCAACCTGCGCCTTAATGGAGTATTTTTATCTGTCGGCATATTATGTATGTTGTAGAGCGAAGTTAAGTTTTATCCACTTTCCTTCATCTATATTTTTCTAGAACATTGTATTTACGTATCCCTAACGATAACACCAGCTTACGCGGATAAATCATTTCGGGAGTGCTTATTCTTCTGACTTGCTTAACAAATATCCATATTTAAGGCAAGCTGAGTGATATACCTTAATGCTAGATAGCCTTTTTTCAAATCGGACTGGTAGTTCCAGAGATTAGCGCGTTTAAACAAACAAAAAAAACCAAAAAACTCTTCCGCTTTATTATATTAGTATAGATTGTTGTGTGGAATTAGATTATTTATCAGCTCTATTTATATTCAGATCCTTTATTTTCTGATAATAAGCAAAAAAATGTCAAATTTAGTAACTTTTTGTCCAACGAATGTCTCACGCTTAATTCGTGCTGAACAAAATATATATTCGGCGAAAGCTAGAAGCTTTTCAAAGGAGGAAATCTTCGCCTAAAGAAAGTACCAATCATGGTGTTTGTTATGTTTAATTATATTCTTTCTCTGCCGAAAATATACACCTGTATATTAAATGATAGTCTACAAATTACCATTAATCTTATGTCGTATTATCGACACTGCATCCGACTCTTGTCAATTCGCTATATGTATTTTAAAACAAAACAAAAAATAACTCGTGATGATTCGATATTACGGTAATTGGAACAAGACCTTGTCCTGCGACGTCTTATCGAAAATAAACTACGTGGAGGGTGTAAAACTGGACAGGAAAAAAAATGTTATTGTTTCGAATAACCCGTATAAATAATAAGATACGATTTTTTTTATAAACAAATACGCCCTACGTATTTGCTATATACACATATACATTTTCTATACTCCTTACGTTTTATGATATTATTTCCTAAGAAACATACGTAGAATCCTCGGAAGGATGTTGAATGCCTGGGATCTGAATGAGGAGCTGTGTAAATTTTTCGTATCGGACGGCTACCGTCGGAGATCGCTGGTCACTGTTAATTTCACAGTATGCGAGCAAGTACTCGGGTCCCATCCTCGCCGGCACGCCGACGACTGTCGGGGCCGCTCCGATGATGCGGTGGTGGCGCCTTGTGTTCTGGTGCATCTTACCTGAGAAGGAAAAGGGGGAGGAGTAGTACACTCTCGGGAAGGGATTCCTATGGGATGGCCAGCGCTGGTAGAGCCGCCACCATGGAATTTTAGTCGGTGCGAGCTAGATATAACCCGTCCTTAGCCCCGTAAGACTTGGAAGTATTTCCACATGTAAAAAGGTGTCCATGTCTATAGTAGCCAATAACCATCAGGTGTACTACAAGTTCATTATCACCTCAGTTTTATATTTAAAAAAAGAACGATAATGATATGGAGGGACTTTGTTACGCTACCCGTATATGGCGATATTAATCACTACAATAATATAATCATCATCATCATTACAGCCCTTCACAAGTCTACTGCTGAACATAGGCCTCCCCCAAGGAATGCAACAAAGCACAGTTATGGGCAATCTGCATCCATCGACTTCCTGCATGTCTTCCCAGGTCGTCACTCCATCTAGTGGGGACTCGCCCTACACTTCGCCTACCGGTACGAGGCTGCCACTCGAGAACCTTTTTTCCCCATCGGTTGTCGGTTCTGCGAGCTATATGGCCGGTTTATTGCCACTTCAGCTTACTAATCTGTTGGGCTATGTCGGTCACTGGTTCTATTGCGGATATCCTTATTTCTAAGTTTATCACGGTAAGAAACCCCGAGCATAGCCCTCTCCATAGAATAATATTAATGTACGAGTATAACTTGCGAAGTTGACAGAATCATCATAATCATAATTTGATAATGATTTACAGGTGAAGCGGTACAGAGTGGAAATATATATCCCAGAAAGATCATCAAAGAACAGTGAATGGCGCCTCGAGTACAAAGGTTCGCCCGGTAACCTCTCGCAGTTGGAAGAAGTGTTGGGTGAGGGTCTGGGTGCTAGCAATGAAAATGTGCCATGTTTGATGGCGGTTAGTTTTAAAACGGATGCCATAACAAAGGTAAAATATTCTTGTTTATGTCTTGTCTAATATTTATTTATTTAAACTTCATATACACATGTGGTATATAGGCGGACTTAATACCTAAGGTATTCTCCTACCAGTCTACCTTGGGATGATGGAGAGATAGAATGGAGTAGGTGTAATAAAAGTTAATATGCGAATACTAAACTAAAATAACAAAAAATTGGAATACATGGAAATAAAATACATAAGATATGAATTATATATCACAAAAATTAAAAATAATATATACTTATATATACATACACACACATATAAGACATAAAATAAAATACATAATATACATAATAAGAATATACATATATATTCATAAATATATATATATATATATATATATATATATATATATATATACATACAAATGCATATATATAAATCAACTGTTACTATGATGGTTCTGCCAATTTATTAAGTGGTCCCGAACCTTCATTTTGAACGCGTAACGATTCCTAGCCATCCTGATTTCAAAAGGTACTAATATGTAATATGACTGAGTTTTGATTAAAACAGATTGCAGCTATCAAAGTTATTTATTTAAAACATTAAAACTGACGATCAATGAAAACAGGCTATCAAGGAAAGAGTGAGTGAGAACTTGACTTTATTTCGTCATTAAATAATTAAACTAAAAATAAATAATTTCGTCGAAGATAGGATTAATATTTACTAATTTTTTAATTAAAATCATTACAACAGTATGCAAAAATTACCAAAGACAAATGACAACTATGTGTGAATCCCACGTCCACTGCAATTTTTAAGAACTAAAATTTTACTCTATTTAAAGTTAATTTTAAAACTTTAATGAATATATAATAGAATAAATAATGGAATAACTTTAATGATTCTAGTTAATTTTAACCCCTAATTATTAATTTAAACAAAATAATGCTAAACATTTTTATTAAAAATAAGACTGAAAAGTAAATACTTAAGGAATTTTGTGATTTGAATAACTGCCAATAATATAACAGTTTAGTTTTGCTGGGAGACACAATTCTGATACCATATCTATGTATACTATGATCATTTCTAGAAGTATGAACATAAGCTTCAAACGACGATGTCAATTTTTATCGGTTTTTCTTAAATAATAAAGTAATTCGAAGCGACAGTTAAATGTATGGATCGCGAAGTTGAAAGTCCTGAATTCTAATTTCTAACACGATCATTTAAGTTGGAAGTAAGTTGTCGGGAATAGTAATGTCCTGTTACTTTTTGTTGCAATCTATTGTGGAGGTGGTACATACTACATTTTTATTTATTTTTTGTAAGGCTACTATTTCGTGCGATCCTATTGCAATGTATTAATCTATACATCTATATCTATACAAATAAATAAAATTGAAGTGTCTGTTTGTAATGTCAAAATAACAGCTTTTTACTAATTGCATATAAAAGTAAATACGGTACCTATAACAGAAACACAATTTTTAAAATTTTTGTCTGTTTGTCTGTCTGTCCGTCTGTCTGTCTGTTTGTTCCGGCTAATCTCCGAAACGACTGGACCGATCTTGACGGGACTTTCACTGGTAGATAGCTCATGTTATAAGAAAGAAGTAACTTAGGCTACTTATATTTTTGATAAATAATTAGGGTTCCGCGCAACAAAATTAAAACCCTATATTACGCGCGGGCGGAGTCGCGAGGAACAGCTAGTTAATAATAATATAATAATTAACTTCAGTTTTAATTTTAACATACATTTTGTATGTTAAAACTAAAACTAAAGTTAACTAGCAGAGAATGCTTTTACCATTTAATTCGCTTTTCGTAATTGCGTTAAGTTAGGTTAAGTAAAAATAAATATATAGATTAAACAACAAAATTATATAGATAATACAACTTTGCTCAAACAATTGTTACATATAAATACATATAAAGTAGAATGGCGAGTCACAAATTAAAACAATAGTTTTTGTTAAATTGCACAACGAATCTATTATTATTTAAATTATCTAGCTCTTTTTGTAAATAACTGTATAGATACTAGTCGGAATAAGCAATATAAAGGCTCATAGAGTATTGTCCTGACAAACTTAATGTTAGATTCTCGGCGAAGGATGTGGACCGCGTAATTAAGGGCATGGTACGGGGTAAATCCCCTGGTCATGACCACCTCAGCATAGAGCATCTGCAGTATGCGGGAATCCATCTACCTAGGGTCCTATCTTTGTTGTATAATCTCTGTCTCAGCCACTCTTACCTGCCTGATGACCTTATGCGAACCATAGTTGTGCCAGTTATTAAGAACAAGTCGGGGGATCCGTCGGACTTGACAAATTACAGACCAATTTCACTGGCTACTGTGGTGGCAAAGGTGCTGGACAGTTTGCTTGATGAACATTTAAGTAGTCATATAAAATTTAATGATGCACAATTTGGTTTTCAACCAGGTCTGTCCACCGAAAGCGCTATTTTGTGTCTCAAGCAAGCTGTCAAATACTACACTGATAGGAGCACTCTAGTCTTTGCCTGTTTTCTTGACTTGTCCAAGGCCTTCGATTTGGTGTCATATGACTTATTATGGAAAAAACTTCAAAGTGAGACTGATGTGCCGTACGAGTTAGTCGCGGTGCTACGATCGTGGTATGAACGGCAGACCAACTGTGTTAGATGGGTGAGCTCATACTCCGATGTGTATAGACTTGAATGTGGGGTGAGGCAAGGTGGTCTTACATCTCCTAGGCTTTTCAATATGTATATCAACGGCCTGATCGAGGAGTTGAGTGGCACAAATGTAGGCTGTCATATTGATGGTGTTTGTGTTAACAACATAAGTTACGCAGACGATATGGTGCTACTCAGCCCTTCGATTGGTGCCATGCAGAAATTATTAAAGATATGTGAAGCATATGCAGTGTCCCATGGACTCAGATACAATGTAAAAAAGAGCGAGTTTATGATGTTCAAGGCGGGAGTGAAATCCCGACCATGTGCGACTACCTTCACACTCGACAACTCACCTCTAAAGCGTGTCTCACATTTTAAGTATTTGGGTCACTGGGTCACCGAGGATCTGCGTGATAATATGGATATCGAGCGGGAACGTAGGGCGCTGTCCATCAGATGTAACATGGTGGCCCGTAGGTTTGCTCGTTGCAGTAGGCAGGTAAAGATTACTATTTTCAAAGCCTACTGCCAGTCTTTTTACACGGGCAACCTATGGGTTAACTATACGCAGCGGGTGTACAGCGCGTTGCGTGTCCAGTATAATAATGGGTTTAGGATGCTGATGGGGCTGCCGCGCTTTTGCAGTGCGTCAGTAATGTTTTCTGAAATGCACACTGATGGTTTCCACGCCATTATTAGAAAGCGTGCTGCATCGATGCTGAAACGTTTGCGTGGCAGCTCCAATAGCATTCTCAACACAATGGCAAATAGGTGGGACTCGCCGCTGCTTGAGCGCTGGATACGGCTACATGCCACGGTATAAGTCACCGGTACCCTCGTGGCGGCTGGTCTCAAACATCTCCATTTGCATTTACATTTTATCATCATTATTTATGTAAATTAATTTAATTACTAACACTATAATTTAAGTTATATTTCATTGACTGTTACTAACATTCTTGTATGGGTCCTGTGTTGCCTGAAATAAAGATATTTTTTTTAATTTTTTTTTATAGAGAATACAAATCACGGGGCCACTTTCTCTTTATAAAACTTCCTAACTTACGAAACACATTTTTCAGCCTAGGAGCTTATTGGCTTACTTTGCCTTTAGGTTAATACAACTCAGCATGAAATGTCTATGATTTAGTCATACATTAACAGCTTTACTCATAAAAATCGTCGTCAATTTAAGCAATACTCAAAGTAGCTCTCTCTCTCTCTCTCTCTCTCTATTTTCTATATGTGATAATAGAAAGAGACACCTATAGAGATAATTAATATTTAATTTAAGTAAGGGTTAATCAACGATTGTAAGTAAGGCAACAAGTGTTTATTTTCCGCAGGGTCGCCTCGTTGGAGTCGCTTGTGTAACGGCCGCTGACTATCAATTCGCGATATCTGAGTTCACAGACGACGATTTGCTCACTGAGCTCGAGACTATCACAGTGCAAATGGCGCCGACTGAGTGCCTCGTTATTCAAGGAGATAATGACGATGTGAGATTACTGTAATTGTTTTTCTTACATACAAGCAAATATCACGTCACATAGAATACATACCTTGTTGTAACCATTTTAGAATATTCACTACCCCATATCGTCCAGCGTGTGTCTTAAGAGTTGTCAGAGGGAAACAAACCAGATGGGCAGCAGGTGTTCCTAATAACAAGTTGAAAATAAAAAAAATTACGATTGCCAACCCTCCTGCCATGTGTGACATCTAAGGCAAATATTCCCTTTATAAGCCTTATGTTCAGCAGTGGACTTCAATAGGCTGTAATGAAAGAAATGAATGAATGTATTCTACACTGCACATTGGTTTTTACTTATTCATTTTACTCTCTCTCTCTCTCTCCCTCTCCTTCTCCCACTATATCTCTCTCCCTCTCCCTCTCCCACAATATCTCTCTCCCTCTTCACCCCCCCTCTCTCTCGCTCTCGCTCTCGATCTCTCTCATTATAGAAAAGTTTGTATTTAAAGATTCATGTGACGTGCCTCGATGTATTTTTCAAAAATGCAAGTTTTCACGCAAAAGTTTCTATTACTACTATCTACTATTTAATTCTTATCTATTATATTTTTTAGCAAAAAGCTCTCAAAAAAGTTATGGAAAGGACAAATGTTACAGTGACAAAGCTGAAAAAGTCTGATTTCTCCACTGAGGGCCTTATCCAGGACCTAAATCGATTGTTAAAGTTCAAGGAGAGTCAGCAACAAGATGCCAATGTTTTCCCCGAGACAGGCAAGCAAGTGGCTATGTCGAGTCTAGCTGCAGCTATAAGATATACGACGTTGTTAAACGATAGCAGTAATTTTGGAAGGTCAGTATAAAAAAATACATATGTTTACATTGATTTACAGCACTTAGTTGTGACGCTACAGAACTCGTAGTTCTGAAAAATCACTTTCGCTTAGTTTACAATGGGCTATTTACCCACAACTCGTAAGTCTAAGCGCGTATTTTGCGTATGGGTATACGTGGTAGAGCCATGCTGCAGCTATATTATGGTTGTAGACTAATATAGCTGCAGCATGGCTCTACCACCCGTCTGACTGGAGATAATGAAAAATTGAAACAATTCAACACTCGGCTCGGCATGCGAACGACGCATAAACGCTAGCCGCCCGATGAGAACTGAGAGAAACCAGCAGTGGACGCTTCTATTAGTTCAAACATTATAGATAGCAATGTATGGAAAAATATGCAAAATGTATGAAATTCTTTTATTTAAAACTAGCTGTACCCTGCGGTTTCACCCGCGTATATCACGCGTCTTGACATGACATGACTTGACACCTCGCTCATATAGTTCAATCATTTTATCTACAAAATTGGCAAAATTAATGGAGTACTTTTATCTATCGGCATGCACGTAATAGAGCAAGGTTAAATTTTTTCCACTTTCCCTCCCCTCCCTGGTGAGCGTAAACCCTGCCGTCCCAAACGTTCCGAAGTCCGGTTTTTTTAATTCAGTGTTATAGCAGTGCAATGATGCCCGTGTGAATAGGCACTAAAGAGTCATTCCTCCAAGAAATATTTTATCTATTAGAATTAAGCTTGTGGAATACAGTAACATTAATTATAAATGACCACTTCTCTTATCATTTATTATTCTTAGGATTTCAAACATAAACAAAAACGATAAGGCGCACGAAAGGCGCTTTTCGTTTGAATTATTAATGCCCACGGTATTTCCGTGTTTATGTTGTGGTCGTTAGCTTGAATTATGAATAGTATAATATAGACTTGCAAAATATGGTTGATGCAACAACATAATATTGCATTCCCTATATGGAATACCTTTTTCAAATACTTTGATTTGATTGTTAGATGTTTTTTTTTTTTATAGAATAGGGGGCAAACGAGCATGCGGCTCACCTGATGGTAAGTGACTACCGCCGCCCATGAACAACCGCAACACCAGGGGAATTGCAGATGCGTTGCCGACCTTTTAGAAAGGTGTAAGCTCTTTTCTTGAAGGTTCCTAAGTCGTATCGGTCCGGAAAATTCGCTGGTGGTAATTGATTCCACAAGGAAGTCGTGCGAGGGAAAAAACTTCTTCTAAATCGCACAGTCGTCGACCGCCAATCATCCAGATGGTATGGATGGTAACGCGAGTTTTGTCGCGATGTGCGATGGTGAAATTGAGCGGCTGGAATTAGTCCGAACAATTCCTCAGAGCACTCCCCGTGATAAATGCGATAAAATACGCAAAGAGATGCAACATCTCTACGCAGTGCCAGTGTATCGAGCCGATCAGAAAGAACTCGGTCGTCGACGATTCGAACCGCTCTGCGCTGGATGCGGTCAAGTGGAAGGAGCTGGCACTGGGGTGCCCCGGCCCAGAGATGAGAACAGTATTCCATGTGGGGCCGAACTTGCGTTTTGTAAAGTTGCAAGCGATGTGCCGGCATGAAATACTGTCTCGCTCTGCTGAGCACGCCAAGCTTTTTAGAGGCCAATTTGGCCTTCCCTTCCAAGTGACCACGAAACTGCACACTATTCGATATGTCGACGCCAAGGATTCCGATACTGGCTGAGGCAGTAAGGGGAGTGCCTTGAAACTGAGGAGATACGACAAAGGGGTTCTTTTTAGCGGTAAACGCGCAAACTTGTGTCTTCTGGGGATTGAACTGGACTAGATTTAGTCGCCCCCAATCCGAGACTTTGTTAAGCAAAGACTCGACTTCAGACACAAGTTTGTCCCGGTACTCGGCGACGTTTTCCCGAGAAATATTGGCACGGCCGGTATATAAGGCATCACCAGTGCTGTCGTCCGCATAGCAATGAATGCTGCCAGTTAGCAACATATCATTGATATGCAGGAGAAACAGCGTTGGTGATAGCACGCAGCCTTGTGGAACACCAGCGTTGATAGGCTTGAAATCAGAGCATTCACCGTCTACTACGACCTTGATGCTCCGATCAGCAAGGAAACTGATGATCCGTTTGCACAATTTCTCGGGAAGCCCATAGGAAGGAAGCTTCGAAAGAAGCGCTTTGTGCCAGACCCGATCAAAGGCCTTCGCTACGTCCAAACTAACGGCTAATGCCTCCCCCTTGGACTCTACTGCCTCCGCCCATCTATGAGTTAAGTAGACTAGAAGATCACCAGCTGATCGACCCCGACGAAAACCGTACTGGCGGTCACTAATCAGCTGGTGATCCTCAAGGTACCTCATGAGCTGGCAGTTTATTATGGCTTCCATTATTTTGGAGAACAAGGAGGTGATGGCGATAGGCCTGTAGTTGGACGGGTCTGAGCGGTCGCCTTTTTTAGGGATCGGGTGCACCAAAGCTGTCTTCCATGAGTTCGGGACTACGCCTTGGGAGTAGGAGTACCGGAAAAGACGCGTTAAAACCGGTGCCAACTCCGGAGCACACGTCTTCAGCACAATGGGAGGGACGCCATCGGGCCCACTCGACTTGTTGACGTCCAGGGAGAAGAGTGCTTTGCGAACCGAGCGCTGTGTAAATCGCACATCCGGCATGGAGCACTCACATCGCGGGATGGTCGGCGGTGTGTTCCCCCCGTCATCTAGAGTCGAGTTGGACGCAAAAAGAGAGCTCAACAGATCGGCTTTCTCCTTTGCGGCATGGGCCAGTGAGTCGTCCTCTCTGTGCAGAGATGGAAGAGATGGCTGACAGAAGTTCCCTTGGACAGCCTTGGCGAGAGACCAGAATGCACGGGTTCCTGAAGGAAGGCGAACTAGCTTCTCGCCAATTCTGCCGATGTGCTCAGACCTTGCCTTGGCAATGACGCTTTTGAAGGACCTGGAGGCGGAATTATACTTCTTTTTAAGTGCGCTGGTGTTTACATCCCGAGACGTTGATGCGTCAGCCCAGGCCTGGTAGCACTCCTGCTTATAGCGTGATGCTATTTTACAGGAGCGACCAAACCATGGCTGGGATCTGCCTCCGATGGGCACCACAGAGGATGGAATAAAAAGTTCCATACCCTGAAGTACCACATCAGCAACAGAATCGGCAACAACGCTGGGATCTTCCGGTGAGAAGCAAACCCGCCCCCAAGGGTAGGATGCAAAAAAAGACCGCATCCCGTCCCAATCAGCTGACCTATAGTGCCAAACACGGCGGCAAGCTGTAGATCGCAACTGCGATTGGAGCGTGAGTGGCACCGTACTCCGGATCAGACAATGGTCCGAAGAGCCCAGAGGGGCATCGACGGAGACCTGATATCCGTCCGGATGAGAGGTCAGCAGAAGGTCCAACAGGGAAGGTACATGGTCTTCCACATCTGGGATCCGCGTAGGCGAAGTAACCAGTTGTGTTAGACCATATGCCAAAGCAAAGTCATAGACAGATCTACCCGCATGATCGGTTAAACGAGAACCAAGCCATTCAGCGTGGTGGGCGTTGAAATCACCGAGTATCACGATCTCTGCGGATGGGACCTGTTGTAGCACGGAATCTGCAGCCATTTGGACGTGGTCTATGAGTCGGTCTGTGTCGGCATTACCGCTATGGGACCTATAGAGGCACCCGTAGACGCGGGGATGGTCGTCGCTGTCTACGCGCAGCCATAGGATGGACAGGTCCGTACCTTCAAGGCTGCCGAGGCGTCGAAAACAGATATCCTCTCTGACATACACGCAAACTCCAGCCCGGGGCACAAACGAGTGTTCTAATTTGTACCCCGGGTAGGAGAGATACGAAGTATCAGCCGGAGAGGACACCTGTGTCTCGGTAAGAAAGAGCAAGGCCGGCTTAGCTATCTCCAGATGGTAGTGGACGGCGTTAAGCTTTGAATGAAGTCCCCTGATATTGCAGAAATCCACAGTAAGCGTGGCAGGGGTTGCCTTTGTCTTCTTGCTCCGCTTGCCCCGAGCAGGTTTCGTCTTGAGCGGAATTTCGCCCCCCCCAGAATACGCGGGGCAGCCTGAGCACCCACGCCCAGGAGTGGAGTAGTTTGGTCGTGGATGCTCAGCGAGGGATTCTCCAGGGGTGCTGGTACCCTCCTGGGGTAGTCTTTTATTTAATTCCACTACCATGTTGATGGGGGGGGGGGGGGAACCGGCCACCTACTTCACGCTGGTATTCTGTGAGGTCGTGGTACCACCCCGGTTCGAGCTGGCCCATCCGTGCAACAGCAAAAGCCACCGCTTAGCTCTACCACTGTTAAAGTAACGTAAAGTTAAGTAATATTATCGTTTTAGTGATGTATCACTAGTTGATGTAACATCTTTCATTTGGTCCTTACACAATCCAGATATCCATAAGAAATATTTTATTTTTTATTTTAGCCTTTACATGTTACTTCTTGTGTGGGTGTAATAGGTCACATTTTTCCATACATTTCTATATCGCTTGCATGCAATGCACAGTTCTGACCACCAGGTGATTCTCAGTCGACCGAACGATGCCGGAATAGTTATATCCTAAACGTGCTGACTCCGAATTCCGCAAATCGATGTTGTTTGAAATTATTTTCATTAAATATTATTTTGCAGTCTATATTCGATAGAAAACAGTGGTAGAGCCACGCGGCAGCTTTTGCTGTTGCACGGATGGGCCGGCTCGAACCGGGATGGTACCACAACCTCACAGAATACTAGCGTGAAGTAGAGGTTTACCTCTGCGTTTCGCTTGGTGAGTGCATGTGGCCGGAGGCCCTTTTTACTGGAAATGAGGCATTCCATCTTAGTCCTCACGGGTGACAACGCATCTGCATTTTGATTTGTAATAGAGGATAGATGTAGATGTCTATGGGCCGCAGCAACCACTTACCATCAGGTGGACTGTGTGCTCGTTTGTCACCATACATATAGGGTTACATGATGACCTATAAAAAAAACGTATTTATGTTAATTGCTATTACAATATCACTGCTCGCTTCTGGTAACCGTGTAGTGGCGGGGTAAGAATATCATAGTCACCTACCCCATATCTTCGCGTGGGCGTTGTTAGATTCGACAGAGGGAAACCAGGAGATGGACAACAGCGACTTTCTACACTAACAAGGCGCTCAAAGTTGTGGACTATACTCAGCAGTGGACTTTGATAGGCTGTTATCAAAATAATAATAATAATATATTATTTATTAAAAATAACACTACAAAACGGATTATGACATAGCTTTATAATTATATACTTGCGCGCCGAAAGTTTCACATAAATAAAAATCAAATACATTATTAATATCAAATAAATTATTCATTACAGATTTCACCTCAGCACCATTCAATCAGATGGCTTCCTCCATCTGGATGCAGCAGCATTATCAGCGTTAAACGTTCTCCCTGAATTGGGCGACACGTCGCATTGTCCATCGCGCAGTTTGTTTGGATTGTTGGACAGATGTCGCACTCAGCAAGGAAAACGGTTAGTGGTGGTAGAGACATATTGCAGCTATGTTATGGTTGTAGCACTAATGGGTCTGGACTACGCACTTACAGAATACCAGCGAAAGGTGCTGCCATACGTAACACAGCAGCTCAATGCTGTGTTTCGTATGGTGACTGTAGAGAACCGGAGACCCTTTTACTGGATACGAGGCCTAACATCTCAGTCCTCAGGGGAGACATCGCATTTGCATTTTGATTCTTAATTTAGGATAGATGTAGATGTCTAACATGTCTAACTGTCTTAACCACAGAATCCGCTCTCCACCAGATTGGCTGTGTTTGTGCTTGTCACTCTTATTTTATAAAAAAAATGTGCTTGTGACCAACTTAATAAAAATAGTTACAGTCTTGGTTTCTTATTTGAGGCCAGAACCACAATTTGGGCAACTATTTTTCTTTGTTCTTGAGTATGGATGTGTTGCATTTTAATTAAGTCATATTGCAAAGGTGCTAATGCCACTTGCTATCGAATGTACTACATGTTTTTTTCTATGTACTATAAAACACGATTATCGAGTATTAAATAATTTAATAATAGAAAAAAATTGAGGTGAGATGATTTATAATATACAATGTAATGTATATAAAAAATAATATATTCTAATATTATTATTACAATATTTTTAGTTTATGATTAATTTAAACATGACTATTTAAATACAAATTCCATGGTTATGTTGTAAATTATTTTTACCTTCTGACGTATAAATCACCTTCCAAACTAAGCACATGCTTTTTTCTACAAGATTTTTTGCATTTTGGTACCTCCGATAGACTCATTTGAAATCCATAGAGTAAAAATACGCTATTGCTTTTTTGCTTTCCATTACTTTTTATGTTTTATTTTTGTAATTTTCAACCAGATTGCTGGCGCAATGGCTACGCCAGCCGTTAAGGGATATAAATCTTATAAACGAACGTCTAGACATCGTGGAAGTGTTATTAAACAATTCTCAGCTGAGGTTGCAACTACATGAAGACCATTTGCGACGTATTCCCGATCTCCAGGCTTTGGCTAGAAGACTTACAAGAAAGAAGGCTAATTTGCAAGATTGTTACAAGATTTACCAGGTATTTCTTTTTAAAAGTAAATGAGTAACAAACAAGCTTACAGCCCACTCGATGGTAAGTGTTTATTCCGACTTTTCGACGGATTCTACACGGCTGGGCAGCGTTCGGGAGATTACGACACATCTTGTCGTCATGCATACCTCAAAACTTGAAAACTAGATTGTACGACCAGTGTGTGTTGCCAGTGATAACTTATAGATCTGAGACGTGGTCCTTCACTGCTGGCCGTATGAAGAAGCTGAAACTCGCTCAGCGAGCTATGGAGAGGGTTATGCTCGGCGTTTCTCTGCGTGATAGACTTAAAAACGAGGATATCCGCAGTAGAACCAAAGTAACCGACATAGCCCAAAGGATTAGTAAACTGAAGTGGCAATGGGCCGGCCATATAGCTCGAAGAACCGACAACCGATAGGGAAGAAAGGTTCTTGAGTGGCAGCCTCGTACCGGCAGGCGAAGTGTAGGACGTCCCCCCACTAGATGGAGTGACGATCTGGTAAAACATGCAGGTGGCTCGGGACCGTGCTTTGTGGCATTCCTTGAGGGAGGCTTATGTTTGTGATGGGCTATAATGATGATGATGATGATGACAATCTGACTGAACATAAGCCGCTCACTGGGCTTAACACATAAGACGGGAAATCTTCACCTATCCTGCGACCGCCAAAGATTAGTAAAGGCAGTCAATAGATGTGTAACACCAAATAACTTACGAAAACACTTTCGTTATGACGTTAATTAAAGTGTAATAATATTAACGTAAATATGAGAAATCATTATTCGGTGTTATTTTTTTTATTTTACTTATTACAAGCCAGTGCTTTACTACAATCCCAAATATTTGATAATGGTGATGTAGCCCTTGGTGGTAGTGCTTAATCACACTGTCGTTGCGGAATAAAGCCCATTCACTCATGTCTTAAGACACATACAAACATACATGTTGTAATTGGAAGGAAAGATAGACGCTGGCAAACTATTTTATTCCTTTGTTATACGCATCCCAAATGAACGAAGCAAACTGCACAGTTATAACGCGTGGAATCTTGACAACAACTTTGACACCAACCATGCGCCTAGTTTTTGGATAGTGGAAGGGGGTGGCTAGAATTAGGTCATGTAACTGCTGTGCCCTCTCACCGGAATGTCCGAAATACCAACAGGCTGCTTTAACCAAATCAAGGTCATTAAGAAGCTGTCCCGCCAAACCTTTGTAAGCTTTCTTGCGTTTGCTGTTGTCTAAAATATCTCTAACAATGCTTAAGAACCATAATTTACAGGCGATAGACAGGCTGCCATCACTTCTCCAATGCCTGGGTCAGGCAGAAAGTGCTACAGTGCATTCATCTCTAGCAGAACCTATGGCAGAACTCCATGGAGATCTCGATAAGTTTCAGCAGATGATCGAAACTACGGTTGACATGGAGGCTGTTGACAGAGGTATTCAAAACAATTTTTTTTTAATTTTCAGATATTTAAACAATGTTTTTCTTTAGAATATACATATGTATAAATTTTTTCTAATTACAGGCGAGTTCTTAGTGAAACCATCATTTGACGAACAGTTGCAAAACTTGCGGGAACAGTTAGACAAGTTGCAGTCAGTGGCAGAGAAAGAACTACGCGCAGCAGCTAATAATCTTGACCTTGAAGCAGGGAAGAATATCAAATTAGAAAATAATCCACAAAATGGGTTCTATTTCAGGTACAAAGATCTCTTGAGCTGAGCTACATCTTCAATTTTTATTCTTTGTGAATCTAAACCATTTCTTTACGTCGTAACCTCACTTTATATTAGGCCTGATTTGTATTACAACAGCTTTGACATTTCCATTCCTAAATGCCTTCAATGTAGCATGGAACCACCTTGCGATAAATTGACATGTCTTTATTCTATTTATCAAGGCTTAATAAGGGTATACTTACAAGCAAAAACAACTATTTGATATGATGATCACCTAGATGAATGATAATGAAAATGGGGACGTTTTGTGTCATCGTTAATTGGTTTTTTATAGGATAGGGTGACAAACGAAGTACACAGTCCACCTGATGGTAAGTGGTTGTAGTGACCCATAGACGTCTACATCTATCCTCAATAAAGTATCAAAATGCGAATGCGTTGTCGCCCGTGAGGACTAAGATGGTATGCCTCTTTTCCAGTAAAAAGGATCTCTGGTTCTTTACGCTCACCATACGAAACACATTAAGCTGCTATTTTACGCTGGTATTCTGTGAGAGCATGGTCCTTCCCCGGTCGTGCCGACCCATTCTGCTACACCTATACTACTAATATAGTTGCAGCATGGCTCTATCATGTGATATTAATGATAAAAATGTATCCCTACCCAAAAATTATTATCAAATTATGATTTGCTAAAATGCCATTGGCTCAGAAGTAAATTACTCCTGACAGTTAAGCAAAGTAACATGTTAATAAAAAATTGCTTACAGAATAACAATTAAAGAGGAGCAAGCAATTCGAGGCAACAAAAAGTATACAATAATTGACACTGTTAAAGGAGGTGTTCGTTTCAAAACTAATGCATTGGATACTTTGACTGAGGAATACATACAAACTAAAGAAGCTTATGAAAGAGAACAGGATAAAGTAGTCAGCGAAATAATTAATATTGCAAGTAAGTCACATACATTCAAACTGACTCGAATAAAGTCAGGCCAGTAATTATATATATATATATATATATACCATTTTCAGCTGGATATTCCGAATGCTTGTTTAGCCTCTCTCACATGCTGTCCCGACTTGACGTCTTAGTGTCATTTGCCGTGGCAGCCTCCACAGCGCCATATCCATACTGCCGACCAGTTATTACAGAGAACTTGGACGACTTCATACTAAAAGATGTCAGACATCCATGCTTAGAAGTCCAGGAGGGAGTGTCGTATATACCGAATGATGTTGAATTTAAACGAGGTTTGTATAACATTTGAAATTATTTTAATTTTATAATAAATACACATATAGCTCAGAGGGCCTTTTTAACTATAGCATTTCAAGAATGTTGGAAGATTTGCCATTACTCACCTTGTTCAAGAAGGAGGTTTGAAGAAATAAAATAAAATATATATTTCGAAGACATGTGAAGTCCGCCAACACGCATTGTCCTAAAACCCTCTCAGAAGTGAGAGGAGGCCTATGTTGTTAGCAGTAGGACGTATTTAGGCCTTTACTTTACTTTTAGAGGTTCAGTTACCACCTTCGACGACTCGACATGATGCAACCCTAGTGGGGTTATAAATTTCATGAAAATCCTGTTTTCTCCCACTGCTGGGATCGGGCATCCTCTCATTTCTAAAAGGATTTTAGGGCATAAACATATTGGGTACAATCTAATTTAGCGATACACTTTATTGAGGCAGCAAATTCTATGTATATATGGCAGAAGATTCTGTGTGGTAGAGCCATGCTGCAGCTATATAGTTGCAGCACGAATGGGTCGGCTCAACCGAGATAAGACCATGCTCTCACAGAATACCAGTGTAAAAAAACAGCTTAATGCTGCTGTGTTGTGTATGGTGAATGTAGAGAACCGGTAACTTTCTTTACTGAAAACGAGGCATTACGTCTTAGTTCTCAGATGTAGATGTCTATGGACCTCAGCAGACATTTAACATCAGGTGGACTGTGTGCTTCTTTGGTTGACCGCCCCTAGGCATGAGCGATATATCAACGGACTAGTTAAATCAGTCGTTGATTTCACGTCAACGAGTCCAGTTACCAATCAATTAGTTGAATTCGTCAAACGACGTCTCGAAATTAATATCTCCTTAGATCAAGGAGAAAATGAAATGTTCAAATTGGTTTTTTTTTTTATAGGATAAGGGTGACAAACGAGCACACAGTCCACCTGATGGTAAGTGGTTACTGCGGCCCATAGTCTTCTACATATATCCTTTATTACAATTCAAAATGTAGATGCGTTGTCACCCGTGAGGACTAAGATGGAATGCCTCATTTCCAGTAAAAAGGGACTCCGGCCACCTGCACTCACCAAGCGAAACGCAGAGGTAAACCTCTACTTCACGCTGGTATTCTGTGAGGTCGTGGTACCACCCCGGTTCGAGCCGGCCCATCCGTGCGACAGCAAAAGCTGCCGCGTGGCTCTACCACATATTAAAATAATGTTTCGAATTTCAACTCATGAACGCTGAATCCTCTTACTATCAGGTGAAATGTATGCTCTTTTGTACCATTGTTTTATAAAAAAAAATCAGGGTGTTTCTGTGTTGTGGACAGAGCCGTGTTTTATGTGAATACCTATACGTAACGTCAAAATTTATACTAAACGGAAATTATGTGACGTAGCAAAATGACCTCAAAATGGCGACGCTTCTCCTCAGCCTTGTGTGATGTGTCATAATGTATAACGACATATAAGTGGCATGACAAAATTTTTCACCAATCTCTATACCCCTATTTTGTTAACATCAGTTTTTTGAATTGCCTTCACTGACCTCTATACACCCTGATCGGTAAACACCGAATGGGGCGATTTGATTTTCGCCATTTTGGCGCTGACAGCATAAGTGAACGTCCACGGAACTAATAATAGAAATAAGACAGTGTGATAAAATATATCGAAAAATTTTACCCAGTTCACAATTCTATATCCAGGCCTACGTACATTCTATTTATGTATCATATTAATATAATGCCATACAATAAATATGTACTCGCCTCTGATGCCACCCTTGCTTTAAACGAGGTACCTCTGAGATGAGAGGCTGCCAAAGTGTCTTCGAAAGTAGTACCCCACTCTAAAGCATTATTTCTCTCCTGGGTTTCTTGCCATCGTCACTAAATATTCTATAAAGCTCTAAAACCATGGGAACATTTATAGAGACAGAGCTCTTCAGATGATGTACAAACATTACACAAAATTACATTAAAGAATACCAAATTAGGACATATAGGACAACATTACATTAAAGAATACCATAATTTTTAAAATTATTTTTTTTTCAAATTATTACATACTCTTTGACGGGGTCTATAACTTTAACAAGTAGATCGCCATACGGATACGGCCGATGCTTGAAAGGTTAATAGTAGATGTTAATTCACTTATTTGTGGTATAAAAGTTTAGAATACAGAGATATGATTTAAACAACACAACAGATCAATTTTAGCTCCTGACAGTGCTTGATTTAAGAGTTCCTACCTTGACCGCTTTAAGTATGAATACCCCCCCCCCCCCCCCCCCTCTGGCCTGGCCAGCCCACGAATATATTTACTAGATTTTTACTAGCTTTCCACCCCGCGTTTGCACCCACATTAAATCTAATATTCCTGATAATAAATGTGGACCATCGGCCATGAATAACTGCCCCAGTAGGGAAATTGTAGGTACGTTGCCGGCCTTTTTGAAAGAAGTAAGCTCGTTTCTTGAAGGTGTCTAAGTGTTATCGGTCCGTAAAAATAGCCGGTGGTAGATGATTCCAGAAAGAAGTCTTGCGAGGATCCAGATTTTGTTTAGTCGCGATGTGCGTTGGTGGAATTTGGTGGCTGGAATTAATCCGAACAATTTATCTAAGTACTCTCCATTGAAAATGCGATAGAAAATGGAATGGGATGCAACATCCCTTCCCAGCGAAAGTGAATCGAGCCGATCAGAAAGAACTCGGTTGTCAACGATTCGAGCCAAGCTTTTTAGAGGCCAATGTAGAATTCCTTTCAAAGTGACCGTGGAGCTGTACATCATTCGATATGTGACTGCCGAGAATTCCGATGCTGGCTAAGGCAGTATGGGGATGCCCTGAAATTGGTTTAGATTTGATTTAGATTTACTAGCAACCAAAGCTTGGTAATTCTGGCGGTATGAATGATGAGATTGAAAGAAAAAAGGCAGACTTTAGACGTATAAATAAGAGAGTAAAAGAAGTTGTTGAAAGGAAAAAGCAAGAAAGGATAGATAAGAATGATAGAAGAATATCTGATAACTTCCAGGCAAATATTAAAATTTTCTGGAAGCTCGTAAGAACTGCCAGGGGAAATCCAAAACAGCCTAGAATGAATGCTATGCGAGACGAGAATGGCTGCATGCTGAATGATGAGTTTCGAATTTAAAGAGATGGAAGGAATACTTTGAAAGCGTGTTTAAGAGTGAAGAGTTGTCTGAAGTAAGTGAAATAGAAATTCCGGAAGAAGTGGAGAGAGGTAGAGAGATAAGTGTAGATGAAATAGTGAAAGCAATGAAAAGCATGAAAGCAGGTAAGGCAGCCGGATATGATAGAGTATCACTCGAAATGCTAAGGGCTGGAGAGGGGGCGGTTGCAGGCCTGCTGTACACCTTGTTTAATTTATGTTGGGAACTGAAGCGGGTACCGGAAGACTGGTGCAAAGCCGTTATAGTCCCAATATATAAGGGAAAGGGGTCGCAGCAGGACTGTAAAAACTACAGTGGTATCAGCTTGCTTAGCATTGTGGGTAAACTGTATGCTAAGGTGTTAAGTGAAAGAGTTATGGAAGAAACTGATGGAAAAATTTGGGATGTCAAGCTGGATTTAGAAAGGGGATGGGGTGTACGGATAAGTCTTTTCCATGCGCATGATTGCGGAGAAATTTTTGGCCAAAAACCAGAAAGTTTTTTGTGCGTTCATGGACTTGGAAAAGGCTTATGACAGAGTGGACAGGAACGTGTTATGGCAAACACTGACCTCATTTGGGTTGAGCGCTGGTCTGATACGGGCATTGAAGTCTCTATATAGGGACTCTAGTGCCTGTGTCAGGATCAACGGGGCCTACTCGGACTGGTTTGGCATCCATAAAGGTGTCAGACAGGGCTGTGTGGCTTCCCCGTGGCTGTTCAACCTATTTATGGACAGTTGTTTGGAAAATTTGAAAGTAGAAGAATGCGGGTTAAGAATGGGTGAGTTAACCGTCAAATGCCTTTTGTACGCCGATGATCAAGTCATACTTGCGTCTTCGGCAGCCGAGTTGCAAATGATGGTTACATTAATGAACAGGACATTAAAAGAAAAGGGAATGAAAGTGAACGCAAGTAAGACGAAAGTTATGGTTTTTGAAAGAGAAGAAAGTAAAACGATATGTGAAATAAGAATAGAAGGGGAGTTGGTAGAGCAAGTAGATGAGTTTGTGTAGTTGGGATGTGTGTTTAGCAAGGATGGTAGATATGATAAGGATATAGAACGACGAGTGAATGCAGGAAATAGAGTGAATGGGGCTCTACACTCTATAGTGAAAAGTCAAAATGTGTCCAAAAAGGCACGTATTGCAATTCACAATGCTGTGTTAGTGCCTACTTTAATGTATGGTAGTGAAAGTTGGGTGTGGCAGAAGAAGCACGAGAGTAGAATAAATGCTGTAGAAATGCGGGCATTAAGGAGTATGTTAGGGATGAATCTGAAGGACAGAGTGAGAAATTGTTTAATAAGAGAAGAGTGTGGTTTGCAAGATGATGTTGTGACCAGGATTAAGAAAGGAATGCTTCGGTGGTTTGGTCATGTAGAAAGAATGAATGAGGAAAGAGTGACAAAGCAAATTTATGTTGCAGAGGTGAACGGCAGAGTCGGGAAGGGTCGCCCTAGGCGAAAGTTTATCGACCAAATTGGCGATATATTGAAAATGGGCCAAATCAAGAGTACCTTTAACCGACGAGCGTGTATGCGTAGGTATATGGATGTGGAGGAAGCGAGAGAGGTCTGTCAGGATCGTGCCAAATGGAAGTCCATAGTGTTTGCCTACCCCTCTGGGTGACAGGCGTGAGTGTTTATGTATTATGTATGTATGACCGTGGAGCTGTACATCATTCAAAATGTGACTGCCGAGAATGCCGATGCTGGCTAAGGCAGTATGGGGATGCCCTGAAATTGGCTTTACGGTAGGTGTGAAAAATAATAAATTGAAAATATACGACAAAGGGTTTCTCTTTAGCCGTAAAATTGCGTTCACGGACACTAGACCAACGAGGCAGTCAAAAGTTACAGAGGTATGTAATCTCGTTTGCAGGTTCGTGTGTTATGCACATAGTGACGGGCGCGAACATGGGCGGCAAGTCGACGTGGATGCGGTCGTGCGGCGCGGCGGCGCTGCTGGCGCACGCGGGCTGCGCGGTGCCGGCGCGCCGCGCTGTCCTGCCGCGCCTGCGGGCCGTGCGCGCGCGCCTCGGCGCCGCGGACCGCGAGCAACAAGGACAGAGCACCTTCATGCTGGAGATGCTCGAGACCGCGGCTATACTGCGGGCGAGTACACACGCACACTGTGCCACAGGGCACTTACAGTCTAGAGGCCGCGCCTGCAGGCCGTGCGCGCGCGCCTCGGCGCCGCGGACCGCGAGCAACAAGGACAGAGCACCTTCATGCTGGAGATGCTCGAGACCGCGGCTATACTGCGGGCGAGTACACACGCACACTGTGCCACAGGGCACTTACAGTCTAGAGGCCGCGCCTGCGGGCCGTGCGCGCGCGCCTCGGCGCCGCGGACCGCGAGCAACAAGGACAGAGCACCTTCATGCTGGAGATGCTCGAGACTGCGGCTATACTGCGGGCGAGTACACACGCACACTGTGCCACAGGGCACTTACAGTCTAGAGGCCGCGCCTGCGGGCCGTGCGCGCGCGCCTCGGCGCCGCGGACCGCGAGCAACAAGGACAGAGCACCTTCATGCTGGAGATGCTCGAGACCGCGGCTATACTGCGGGCGAGTACACACGCACACTGTGCCACAGGGCACTTACAGTCTAGAGGCCGCGCCTGCGGGCCGTGTGCGCGCGCCTCGGCGCCGCGGACCGCGAGCAACAAGGACAGAGCACCTTCATGCTGGAGATGCTCGAGACCGCGGCTATACTGCGGGCGAGTACACACGCACACTGTGCCACAGGGCACTTACAGTCTAGAGGCCGCGCCTGCGGGCCGTGCGCGCGCGCCTCGGCGCCGCGGACCGCGAGCAACAAGGACAGAGCACCTTCATGCTGGAGATGCTCGAGACCGCGGCTATACTGCGGGCGAGTACACACGCACACTGTGCCACAGGGCACTTACAGTCTAGAGGCCGCGCCTGCGGGCCGTGTGCGCGCGCCTCGGCGCCGCGGACCGCGAGCAACAAGGACAGAGCACCTTCATGCTGGAGATGCTCGAGACCGCGGCTATACTGCGGGCGAGTACACACGCACACTGTGCCACAGGGCACTTACAGTCTAGAGGCCGCGCCTGCGGGCCGTGCGCGCGCGCCTCGGCGCCGCGGACCGCGAGCAACAAGGACAGAGCACCTTCATGCTGGAGATGCTCGAGACCGCGGCTATACTGCGGGCGAGTACACACGCACACTGTGCCACAGGGCACTTACAGTCTAGAGGCCGCGCCTGCGGGCCGTGTGCGCGCGCCTCGGCGCCGCGGACCGCGAGCAACAAGGACAGAGCACCTTCATGCTGGAGATGCTCGAGACCGCGGCTATACTGCGGGCGAGTACACACGCACACTGTGCCACAGGGCACTTACAGTCTAGAGGCCGCGCCTGCGGGCCGTGCGCGCGCGCCTCGGCGCCGCGGACCGCGAGCAACAAGGACAGAGCACCTTCATGCTGGAGATGCTCGAGACCGCGGCTATACTGCGGGCGAGTACACACGCACACTGTGCCACAGGGCACTTACAGTCTAGAGGCCGCGCCTGCGGGCCGTGTGCGCGCGCCTCGGCGCCGCGGACCGCGAGCAACAAGGACAGAGCACCTTCATGCTGGAGATGCTCGAGACCGCGGCTATACTGCGGGCGAGTACACACGCACACTGTGCCACAGGGCACTTACAGTCTAGAGGCCGCGCCTGCGGGCCGTGCGCGCGCGCCTCGGCGCCGCGGACCGCGAGCAACAAGAATAGAATAGAATAGAATAGAATAGAATAGAATAATTTTTTATTCAATATAGATCACATGTGTAATACTTATTGAAAGTCATTTTTTACTTTACCACTGGTTCGAAAAAAAAACCTCTGTCCTGGGAAGAACCAGCAAGAAACCCAGCGGGACTTTTTTTAAAGCAAATTTTACAATAATGGTTGTACTAACTATATAAGTACAAAATTTATTTTAGAAACAGCTTGGAAGCGATCACCTCATTCCCAGGGGTTATTATCAACCATGTATTCATTTATACTATAATAACCCTTTTTATACAGTTTCAACTTAACAAAACATTTAAACTTGCTAATGGAGAGAGCCTGTACACTTTCCGGGACCTTGTTGTAATAGCGTATACATTGCCCCAAGAATGAATTACTGACTCTGTGGAGTCGAGAAACTGGTATCACTAGCTTGTGTTTGTTCCTAGTGTTTACAGAATGCACATCACTTTTTTTACTAAAACTACCTTTGTTTTTGTGAACATACATTAAATTTTCGTAAATATACTGAGAGGCCAAAGTTAATATATTTATTTCTTTAAATTTATCTCTAAGAGACTCTCTCAGTTTTAGGTTGTAAATAGCTCTAATGGCCCTCTTCTGTAAAACAAAAATAGTTTCTGAATCAGCCGCATGTCCCCATAGCAAAATCCCATAAGACATTATGCTATGGAAATAACTGAAATAAACTAATCTAGCTGTCTCGACACTAGTGAGACCTCTAATCTTTTTTACAGCATAGGCTGCAGAACTTAGTCTGCTTGCTAGTTTGGATATATGGGGGCCCCACTGAAGCTTTGCGTCGAGAGTGATGCCAAGAAAAACAGTGGATTGAACAGGGCTCAGTTCTTCCCCATTTAAAAACACATTGGTACTCAGATTTCTAACATTCGTTGTTGTAAATTTAATACATTTAGTTTTATTTCCGTTTAAATGTAAATTATTAACGTTAAACCAATGCACTAATTTTGATATAGCATTATTCACTTCGTCACATTTAAATGATTTACGTTTAAGTTTAAAAATCAAAGAAGTATCATCAGCAAATAATACTATATCATGATTATCCTCTACAATAGAAGGTAAGTCATTAATATACACTAGAAACAGGAATGGGCCGAGAATTGAGCCCTGAGGGACACCCATTAGTACAGGTGAGCCGGAAGAACTTTTACCATTAATAATAACTTTCTGCATTCTATTACTTAAATATGAAATTATAAGTTTAAGCGCTGTGTTCTTGACACCATAGTACTGTAGCTTCCTGATTAATGTCTCATGGTGAACGCAGTCGAAGGCCTTGGAAAGGTCACAAAATATACCCAAAGCATCCTCTGAATTCTCCCATGCAAAAAAAATATGTTTAATAAGCTCAACTCCAGCGTCAGTTGTTGAGCGACCCCTTGTAAAACCGAATTGATTTCTATGTAGCAATTTATTAATATTAAAGAAACTTAACATTTGATCTAAAATTATTTTTTCAAAAATTTTACTAAATGTTGGTAGTACAGAAATTGGTCTAAAATTGGCGGGGTCTAATGTACTACCAGATTTATATAAAGGTATGACTTTACTAAGTTTCATTAAATCAGGAAACACACCAGATTCGACGCTTGTATTAAATATAGTGGCTAGATAAGGTGCTATTATATCTATTATAGATAAAATAACTTTAACGGAAATCCCCAGGACAGAGCACCTTCATGCTGGAGATGCTCGAGACCGCGGCTATACTGCGGGCGAGTACACACGCACACTGTGCCACAGACAATCAAGACAGGCCTTCAACCTACGCGGCCAGTCGTCTATCGCAGCACGAACGAGGTCCATGTCAATATCGGCGGCTGCCTTAATCAAGGCTGTCTTGAGTGACTCCAAATTGGGATGAGACTTTGAGCACGCCTTTTCCTCCAAGTGTTACCATATCTTGTAATCTAACGGATTCAAATCTGGACTGGAGGAGGACCAGTCTTCGTGCCGGATGAAGTCGATTTCACGCGCCGCCAGCCAGTCTTGTGTGCTCTTTGTTCTATGAGCTGGCGCCGAATCTTGTTGGAATACCCAGTGCCTATTATTGAACATGGTATGAGAAACAGGTTCCACGAGGTTCGTCAGGACTGTATTTTGATACACAACTGCAGTCGATTTTACACAAGTCTTCATTTAACACCCTTTTCACCGTGGTTCTGCTTAACGCCATCTGAAGGGCCAACAGTTTCTGCTTACGTTTGGGATTTCTTTGAATTCGCACCTTCACAGCTTGTATCACTGCTGGAGTCCTAACAGACCGAGGGCGAACACTTCTTGACCTGTCATCTACACTAAAGTCTTCATTGTATCGTTTGATGGTACGATAAACGAATCTTTTGGTTATATTAAAAATTTTCAGTATGTCAAAAATTTGAATTGTCTTCTTTAAGCGTGCACTCCATATTTAAAAATGAGTAAAATTCTAAAAAGTATAGTTTTATTTTTTGAACAATTCGAAATTCGAATTCAATAAACTTTTTTTTGTGGCCAGCATTCTAAAAGAAAAGATTTTACTGTGTGACAATACTTATGACCTGACTAGGTACTAACCATACTAGACGCTCGTTTGACCCTGTCACCCGTTGCCGATCTCTCTTGCTCAGTATTGTGTTTATCGATGCCATGAACTCTCTGTGACATGTTCTATAGTCGCCTTCTTCGACACGCTTAGAAAAATATGATGCAATATGGACTCCAGCCCACACAGTATAGATTGTTTATTGTATCTATATATTTTATTATAATATAGGCAATTTTGTTTGTATTTTAGGCTGCCACTCCTGACTCTCTGGTGTTAATTGATGAATTGGGAAGAGGAACATCTACGTACGAAGGTTGTGGCATAGCTTGGGCTATTGCTGAGTAAGCTTTTTTTAAATATATTTTTAGCTATTATGAAGCTTATTTCATAATCTGACCTCTCAATACTATAAAATCTGAGAAAACTATTTTGTTCATTTTGTTATTATATATCAACAGGAAGTTAGCAACGGAGGCGAAATGCTTTTGCCTATTCGCGACGCACTATCATGAACTCACTCGCCTTCCCAGCCTACATCCTGGGATCATTGTGAATTCTCATGCGGAGGCGTCAGTAGTTAATGATCAATTGGTTCTTCTTCACAAAATCGTCCCAGGACCCGCTACTCACTCCCTGGGACTTCACGTGGCCAAATTGGCGGATTTACCTGACTCTATTATAAAGGTAAATATTAATAATGGTACGTTAAAAGTGTACTCGTATATACATCTCACAGCTGGGGCTTACAAGACTCCACACAAAAGAAGGGGGGAGAAGGGGTTTAAGCAGATTACTGCAAGCTCTTGTTCAGTGCAGTCCTTGATAATTAATTACTTGAAATTAAGTAATTTAATTACTAAAGAAAGCAGTTTATAATGTCAAGCATTTTTTAATGTTTAGAAGCCATAGTAAAATCGTGGCGTGCCGTGGAAGCAACAACCTACCTACATTCCATTTCTAGGTTCAGACCTCGTCTCATTTTTAGGAGAGAGTTATTTTGCACGGCAAGTCCGTCGCACTGCCCCAATGCGTTTTAACAGTCTAGATGTTCTCGAAATTTCTATAGAAATGCAGGATTTTTCACGACAAGCCGAATAAGAGTCATAGATGCCATTATCTTTCTTAACTTTTTGGTCGCGGTGACATCCTTTGTTTAGCAATACTATTTATTAACGAATACTAAAGTCGCGGCACGTAAGTTTAGCGCTGAACGAAACGTGGAGGGGATAGCTGCGCATGGGTACTATCGCGCACGCAATACAATCATTACTTTAATTAATTAATAGTATTTAGTTATTAATTAATTGAAGTAATGATGACAATTTTTGTTTTAGATATAAAAAACTAGTTTCTGAATGGTAACGCCAGTTAACAATTTAATTTATAAATCTAAGAGAATACTTGGTACATAACTTTGACCCCTCCCTTCCTTAACCCTTTCTATGCACGCATAGCCGTTGAAGGCAACGCAAGCGCCACGCGACGGCAATTTAATTGCAATCGAACAATATCCGCGACCGCTCACACTGCACATGAGGACATTACGTCCTTCGCCCCCCGCTTTAATATTAATTATCACCGGACATTGTGTCCTTGTAATTTTGCAAATGTGACGCGCTTTCCGCGATTACAATAAGTCGAGAGTTAAGGAGTGTGTGATATCATAGAACTGATCTAAGAGTGCGTGCACCGACCACGGGGTGGAACTGCTGTGTTAGCTGACGCCCCGGGAGGAAGGCGAGGCAGCCCTTCAAGGTTAGTGCGTGCATTCCACTCTCATCCACTTTCCTTGCTCCGTTTGTTGTATGTACCAATTACAGTCCACAAATCTTTATCGAAGAATTCAAGTTACTGGCGCGTCCACTGAATAAGAAATGGGCAAAACGACAATCACACACATTTAGACAACGTATGCAGCCTTTTTTCTAGTCAGAATCAGACAATGGTATCTCGACAGGGCCTTTTGCTTGTTGACGCCCCGGGCTCAGGGCTGCTTCGGTCGTCGGCACTAGCAGCGTCATCGTCATCAGACTCACCAAGGCTATCCTCTGAACTATCTTTATCAACGCGAATAATTAATTCTTCTGTTACCAAATCCACGACATGGTCACTCTGTGCATATTGCTCTTCTATATCCTTCACCTTTTTGCTTTTTTTTTTAATTAGCTCTATACATTTAGTAACACGCCCATTTCACATTTTTGCTGTCTAAATATGGTTTTTATCGGTTCATGCTATTTCTATAGGATTTCGATCTAGGTGGTATGGTGGTAGGGTAGTCTCAGCACTTGATGGCCTTGTTCAGCTAGGATTCGTTCAATCGAAAATGTTTTGAATCTTTCTTTGTTTGCCTTTATTAAATTGTATAACTGAGGTTTCAGTAGTGTTTCCTCGTACTGTATGTCTTTTTCAGTGAGCCAAGCCTGCATATCAGCTTTATTGAAATTAGATGTTGATGCAAGATTCGACTGTTTATTATGACAGGACGCGTTGTCGACTACCACGACGGTATTGGCTGTTAAGTTGGGTATTCATTGAGTTCTGAGTCATTTTTCATAGTGCTCGTAATTCATATTGTCGTGCTAATCGCCTGATTTGGTACCAGCTTTAAAAGTCAGCAACGCAGTGGGTATAAACCCAGTTTCAGACCCTGCGTGGATAATGACAACTCGCTGCCCTTTCGAAATTGAGTCTTTGAGGTCCTTAGTGGTACCAGCGGTCCAGGTTTTTAGAGAAGAGTGCGATGAATCTACGTAAGATTCGTCTGTATATACAATATCCTTTCCCTCTTGGCAATATTGCTTAATTTAACGTAAATATTATTATTCTTAACAGAGGTAGAGCCACGCGGCAGCTTTTGCTGTCGCAGGGATGGGCCGGCTCGAACCGGGGTGGTACCACGACCTCACAGAATACCAGCGTGAAGTAGAGGTTTACCTCTGCGTTTCGCTTGGTGAGTGCAGGTGGCCGGAGGCCCTTTTTACTGGAAATGAGGCATTCCATCTTGGTCCTCACGGGTGACAACGCATCTACATTTTGAATTGTAATAGAGGATAGATGTAGATGTCTATGGGCCGCAGCAACCACTTACCATCAGGTGGACTGTGTGCTCGTTTGTCACCCTTATCCTATAAAAAAAAAAAATATTCGATAAGTTGCAAACGTATATTTGAAGTTTCAATCGGCAATCTCCGGTCGTTTTCGGTGTTTTTCCACCGAAACCCCAAACTCTTAATTATTCGCCGAAGACTTCATTCTGAGCCTTTGAAATTTTTCCTCTAGCTTCCTTTTCAGCGTTCCGACGGTAGGAAGTTCATTATTTGCCTTGTGAAAGTTATGAATCCACCTCTTTATTACTGCTTGGTCGAAGTCATCAATATTTGTGACCGGTTTTGTTCGGGGACGTTTTTTGCCAGGTGTTCTGGACACTGTTATTAAATCGGAACTATTGGCTTGAGTGAAAATGTTTTTAACAGACGTAATGGACGTATATGTAGACTCTGCTGTCCTTTTTTGGAGTTTACCTAAGTCACTTATTTAAGCATTTAATTTCAAATTTCCTGCCTTCAGAACTTCTCCAGTTTGCTTTATCTGGCTTAAATTTACAGTGCTGCTGTCGGAACGACTAAGTAAAATACTCGTAGCTTCGCCAATCTCACGTTTGTGTTAAAGAATCAATAAATTAATTAGATGGTCTTTTCAAAAAACTATGCACGTCATACACCATTATCCGTGCCTGTTTTCTCAAAATTGTATTTCTTCTAGGCATAATAATAATAATAATAATAATAATAATAATAATAATTCTAGGCATATTCACTGTTTAAAGTCACAAACAAACTTAATAAAAAAAACAAATTGACAAACTCAAACTTAACAAAAAACAAAAACAAAAAGTAACAGCAATAACAATGCAATTCAGAACCCGACTGGAGAGCCAATCAGCGCGTGCGAACGATACGCCCGCCCACCCTGCGACCCGGTTGCTACCCCATGATACCTTATTTTCGACTTACGCGCAGTAACGGTCACCGCTAGACTTACGTGCCACGACTTATAGTAATGCTGTTAACAATATTATAAGAGAATTACCGAGGCACTCTACCTTCCTGATTATGATGTAATGATTTTCACGAAAACATTTGGTAACAGTCGGATACAGTCTCAGATACTAGGATTTTAATAATGACTGACTGAATGACCACCCATTAGGTGGGAATCATTGTTTTGTAATGGGGTTGTTATAAACTAATTTGATTAATTTCGCGTAAAGAAAGAAAACGATGTTGTGAAAATTATGTGTCCTGCACAGTTTTAAGGTCTCCTTATTTCTTTTGACGGAATTAAGCAAATTAGTTTATAACAACCCCATTATAATGGATTTCCGCAAAGTAACGCCTGATTCTATTAATTATCATTGTTTTGTGTAAATATGTCAATATGAATTATAACCTAATGTCTTTTTTTTATGTTAATGTCGTATTTTGGGTAACAAAATATCAAACGAATATATTTAACGCAGGATATTTTACACTATGAAGAAAAAATCAATAAATATATATTTATGATAGATTTTATAAAAAGTAAACGAGAAATATTGATTTCTATTTATAAAAATGCATTATAAATTTTATATTAAAATTTTGGGAATATTTTTTTATCTGTGCCTCAAATCTGCTAATCGCTGTCCGCCATATTAGATACCGTCGTGACGTCACTGGTTAAGAGAACTAACTAATGTGCTGTGTTATTTCGATATTTTTCAAGTTATCATTACGATTGTTGAGTCTTATTCCGAATTTTATTGGAAAGGCATTATGGAGGACGGATTCATAAAAACGGAAAGTACTAATCATTCTATTAATTCGAATTCGCTGAGTGAGGAAGGCAAAAAGTATTTAGTAAAATAACACAAAAATAACAAACTCGGCACATCTAGTTCTCACCGTCGAGGAGTTCCAGTAGCAGTCATCAAAGTACACTTTCAAGTCACTCCGTCAAGACCGGGGGGGGGGGGGGGGGGGGGTAAGGTCTATACATAACTAACAAAACGAGGCCAAATTCGGCACATCTAGTTTTCCTCCAGTAGCAGATACCGACACGCCTTCAGGTCTATAAAGTCAAGATGTGTAAATATATTTATATATAAGTACTGTGTGCTTTTAGCGAAACAAAATCTGGGATTATAAAAATAATAATAATATCACACGTTGGTCAAGTATGTATCAAATTTGGTTTTTGGAATATTTTGTATTTCTACGGCGATCGATATTTGTCACTACGAGCCGCTGTAACAAACGACTACTCACGACGACATGAGGCCGGAGTAAATAAAGTACTCTGTGGCTGTAGGTCCGAGTGCGGCTTCGGCCTATTTAGTAAAATATATTGATACAAGACTGCTCAAGCCACCGAAAATTTCGCCTTTTTAGAGCCGAAAAAAATTAATTATAACTAAACAAAACAAAGTTATAGTGCCATTTACATTCCATGGCTTCCCACATGATAGATGAAGTTTTAAAAATAGATTAAGTTGAACAATTTATATTTTCAAAAGTTACCGTCTTTACGCCGCCACGAGGACTTGATAAATAAATCCACACCATAAGCCACTAAAGTCCCCTTTTTATGTAAAAATAGCAATTAATCCATTTAAAAAAATATTAATAAGTTCAAAAATAATTTATCTTTCTGACGATGTGCTTTTTATATCATTTATATGTATAATATGATTGCTAGATACGATTTCATGCGACAAAACGTTCGAAAGTTAATATTTAGGCCCTAGCAGAACATACCTGCGCGCTTCGCATTTAAGGCATGCAATGCGATGTTCGCATTGCTGATGTTAAGAGAGAGAGAGAGAGAATAGGGAGAATTACTTCGCCAATCGTAACTCGATCTGGATACTGTGAGTGCGGCTGGACCACAGAATAAAGAGTAAGGACCAGAGGGGAAGCTTCTTAACAACGTCGAAAATGTATACCTATTCTGATAGGGTTGTCACATGATGGATGTGAAAATTTTAAGGGAAACATAAAAATATTGTATAGCATAAGACAACATGTGTATTAATTATAACTTATATTAATGTAACAACATATCTATTAATTATTCGAAATCAAGAGCTGTTTCGTATCGATTAATTATGTACGTGGTAGAACCATGCTGCAACTATATTAGTAGTATATTTGTAGCACGAATGGGTCGGCTCGACCGGGGAATAACCACGTTCTCACAGAATACCAGCGTAAAATGGCAGCTTGACACTGCTGTGTCTCGTATGGTGAGTGTAGAGAAGCGGAGATCCATTTTACTGGAAAAGAGGCATTGCATCTTAGTTCTCACGGGTGACGACGCATCTGCATTTTGATTCTTTATTGAGGATAAATGTAGATGTCTATGGGTTACAGCACCCACTTACCATCAGGTGAACTGTGTGCTCGTTTGTCAACCTATCCTATTAAAAAAAAACCGGCAAAGTGCGAGTTGGACTCGCGCACCGAGGGTTCCGAACAAATCTGTAGGTATATAAGTTTAAAATTATTAAAAATATTTTTATTATATAATGTAACTAAAAATTTATACTTTTCGCAATTTTTCCTTTATCTGTGCTATAAAACGTTGCTTCGTACCAAATTTCAAGATTCTGAGTTCACGGGTAGTACTCTGTAGGTTTTGATTCCCTTGCAAATGTCGAAAATTTGCGGCATAAACGGCTGTATCTTTTGATTGCGTTGGCTTAGAAGTTTGATTTTTTCACAGCTCTTAGGGATCGTAGATTTGAATATTTGATATGAATTTCAGCTTGATACCTCCACGCGTTCCTGAGAAAAAGGGTCTTGACAGACAGACAGACAGACAGACAGACGGATAACAAAGTGATCCTATAAGGGTTCCGTTTTTTCCTTTTGAGGTACGGAACCCTAAAAAGGAAAAAATTAAAATATATTATAGTGTATAAAACAACATGCGTATTAATTATAACTTATATTACATAATTGTTAATTGTTCGAAATCACGAGCTGTTTCGTATCCATTAATTTTAAAAAATAGCGATGTATCATCAGCAAACAAACTATCCCATAGCAAACAATACATATCCCATTACAAATGACTGAGCCTAAACAATTTTTTGGTGTTGTTTTTTTAAGGTTAGACTGACTAACGTTTCAAGTAGGTAAGACCGACTTCATCACTCGGCGACGTACCTAACACATTCTCATTTACCTATCAATGTTATTACCTAGTTTTATTGTATACAATACGTAAAATGATACTTACTTCACTTGGTATCTCGGGTACAAAAAAAAAGGAAATATCCTTATTTTCTCTAGAATTATTCATGCACACTGTATTATTAGGCATTTGTGCTTATAAAGAACACTTATTATTTACCTATATAAATTTATAATAACTTAATTCTTAATTATTTTAATTAAAATGTTTAAATCTAATTATTTAATAATTACAAAAAAACTTAATAAAGTAATTGATGTATAAAATTTCGAAATATTGTTGATCTATTTATTTAAATGCGCACGACAAACAGCCCTTTCATGGATACTTTGGCGTCGGTAAACCTGTCGGTAAGAGCTCACGCACACATCTCTCCGCTATGTATGGGTGTGTTCGCAGCTAGCCGTTTATATGTAGCTTCCCCTCAGGTCTGTTTCTTTACACATGTGGCTAGATCTCTAATAACAAACCCAAACTATAAAACTAAATATCAAAACTAGCAAGCAGACTTAGTTCTGCAGCATATGCCGTAAAAAAGATTAGAAGTCTAACTAGTGTTGAAACAGCTAGACTAGTTTACTTTAGCTATTTCCATAGCATAATGTCGTATGGTATGTTGCTATGGGGACACGCAGCTGACACTGAAATTATATTTGTTTTACAGAAGAGGACCTTAAGAGCAATTTATGATTTAAAGCCTAAAGAGTCGCTGCGACAAAAATTTAAGGAAATTAATATATTAACTTTGGCCTCTCAATACATTTATGAAAATGTATTGTACGTACACAAAAATAAAAGTAGTTTTACAAAAATAAGTGATATTCATTCTGTAAATACTAGGAACATATACAAGCTAGTAGTACCAGTTACTCGACTCCATCGAGTCAGTAATTCATTCTTGGGGCGATGTATACGTTTTTACAATAAAATTCCAGAAAATATACAAAATTTGACCTGCTCAAAGTTCAAAAACTTTATTAAACTAAGTTTGTATAAAAAAAGGGTTATTATAGTATTAAAGAATTTATAGATGATAATAACCCCTGGAAATGAGGTGATCGCTACCATGCTATTTCTAATTTGTTGTGTTGTTAATTTGTTATTTAAAAAAAGTCCCGCTAGGTTTCTTGCTGGTTCTTCCCAGGACAGGTTTTTTTCGAACCAGTGGTAATTATACAAAAGAGAGACTTTCAATAAGTATTATTTATAATCTATATTAAACAAAAAAGTTTCTGTTTCTGTTTCAAACACGATATAACGTTCTTATAGCAAATTAAAAATAGCCCTGTTTTTATTAAGTTTTTCTTACTTGACTAAACTAAAATCAATGACGAAACGCCTAATTATATTAATTATATTAAAATCAATAACTTACAATCTTATGACGTCGGAAATAACAAACATTGCGTAAGTTACTCGGTAGTAATGGATACCGCACACTATGAGCTGAATTGTAAGCTGTAATTCTAGACTAATCCAGTGTAAAGTATTATGAAATGGATGTTGCAAAATAATTACGCTACGAGTATATTATATGAGCTCAGGCGCGTAATTTAAATTTCATAATACGAGAGCAGTGAGAACCCTACCGACATATTAATGTGACGGCTTAAAACATCCCATTAGTTTTTTTTTTGTTTCATTTTACAATATTAGAGTGTGAGTTAGGGGGCTTCATGGATCCTTGATGTATTATGAATCATATTGTATTATTAAAAATCATGCCTATTAATATTTTCTTTAACCGTTGAGTAACCGTAATAAAAAATATGTCCTCCGCTATTAAATAGTCGTTGTATGTACCTCGTGAAATATGTGATCGCTTTAAAATTTTACAGTACGTCAGCAAATCGAGCTCAATACCCAACCAGCCCCAACGAAATTGTTAATTGTAATTTTAAAGTACTCTCTTATAATGTTCGGCGTTGAAACATACAACAACGTCAAGACTGACTGACGCATTGGGGAAGCGTAGTGGATTGTTACATGCTCCAAAATCTTTTCAGAAATGTAAGGAAGGCTGCGCCTAGCAGTGGAAAGTTGTATGTTTGTACTTTAATTAGTCCTTGGGCTACTTAATTTTTTAAAACTGACTTACTATGTACTCTGCGTTCAAGGAGAGCTATTCGTGCAATATAACCCTAAAAACATTTCAAATCTGCCTTAAGACAGTCTTTCAAAGAAGAAAAAAGAACTTCTCCCATTAGTGGACCTCTTAAAAACATAAGTTGTAGCTAAATGGTTTGATCAGCTGGTTAAATTAACGGATAGTATGATGTTATGTAATGATATAATGCTTATATGTCTTCTAGTATGCTGAGGAGAAACAAGCTCAACTCGAAACAAATTTATTTGAAGTGGAAGCGGCTGTGGAGTCGCAAGAAACTATAGAAGGCCAAAAAATAATATTGGGTTTCTTACGTAAATGCAAGCGGATACAAGAAACGATCGATTCGGATGAAAATATGATAACTGAGATAAATAAATTGAAACAAGAGTTACTGCAGCAGAACAGTAAATACGTGCAGTCACTTACGTCGTGTTGAATGTTTAAATAAAATCCATTTTCATTTTAATTGCGTTTTTATCATTAGATCATATAGCAGGGACAAAGGTAAGTTGATTCCAAACCTAAAGATTTATTTTGATAGAAATTTCTTCCTTAATGCTTCTCAAATATAATTGGCCTTCAACTTTTTTTTACTTCTCTTTTTGACTTTCTACAACTATGCTTAGTCGCAGAAAGTTTTAAAAAAGTTATAATTCTGCTAAATAAGAAGAAATGCTACTGTAGCTGTGAGGAGCTGTATAGTGTGAAGTAAACATAGTTCTGGCATATTTAATATTTTTTCGCGTCTTCCACACTCTGAATCTGAAGTAATCGTTCTTGTTGTGTAGTTAAATCTTTTCTATGATACAATCATAACATTGCACAGTAGCGTAGCAATAGGGTGGCAGGCCGGTCAAAATGCCACGGGCTCCCAGCCGGAAGGGCCGTGAGCTCAGAATGATCTTAATATAAAACCAACTAGATAACAGGACGCTTCGATGCATGATGTCTATAAACCCGGAATTTCCGAAAACTCGTCCAGGAAGATCTCCAAGATCTTTTTTTTAGAGTAAACATATTTTATCATGCATTAGACATCATCGTTATACAACTGAAATCGCGTTTCCTTGGAATGGATGAAATTGTTATCAATTTCAGTGTCTTACCACCTACACTTTACAAAATTGAAATGATACCGATTTATTGAAAAAGGCTTTACTATTTGTCTTTTTGTTTGTGTGAAGAAATAATATTTAGTTTTCCAAGGAAATATTCAATTTTCGATCCGCTTTTAGACACAAAATAGAAACGTTATCTTCTATAGGAGAACTTGCTGATTTATTTAACCATAAAGAATAATTTTACTTCTTCAAGCTTTCCTGTGACTACGGCTAGTGCCGAGCGATCGATTTCAATATTGAAATTGATAAAAACTCATTAAAAAGTTCTATGGGACAGGAAAGTTTACGCAACTTAGCTATTCTATCCAACGAACATTCCATGACCCGAAACATATATACTTTTGAGTGCCCTCACTATGCACAATCGCGAAGTGTGCAGCCTCTGTAGTCTGTAAGAACTTCTTGATGAGATCGGTTGACCATTCGACACGGACGTCATTTCGTGTGATAAAGGGCTTACTCCTCTATTCCCTAGCCAACATATGGAAAGAGAAGGAGCTCTATGGGAGGTTCTACAAGGCAGACATGAGCTTTC
The DNA here is from genome assembly GCA_033319125.1 of Parnassius glacialis. NCBI lineage: Eukaryota > Metazoa > Arthropoda > Insecta > Lepidoptera > Papilionidae > Parnassius > Parnassius glacialis. The sequence goes on from JAVANC010000009.1 coordinate 21,615,155, forward strand.
GTAAATACGGTCGCCTCCCACCACTGGCTACGGTTCGGTGACCTCTTTGAGTAAACTGAGGGTTTTGTCTGCGATACAGGATCAGGTTATTAAGACGAACAACTATCGGAGATACCTACATCTTAAAGGATGACACCGTCGACATCTGTCAAACTTGTTGCCACCCCGGTGAGTCATTTATGTCATCTCTGGTTGTTCGGCGTTTTCTAACTCAGCACAGACAATCTAGTAGCCAGGGTTCTACACCAGGAGCTCGCTCTAAAATACGGTTTCGTGGATTGGAAATCGCCTTATTTATTACAAGTATTTGCCGGAAGCCATGCGTAAAAATGGCTGCGCCAGGCTATTCGTGCGAATAATCCTGACATAGTGCTGATGGACCAGGCACAGACAAGGATATTTTTCTTCAATATTACCATTCCGTATGACGAGAACCTCGTGAAAGCCGAAACAGGTAAGCAAACAAAATATCTGGACCTGGCTTGGGAGGTGACCAATATGTGGGGTGGTCTGCCGACCGAATTATCCCTGTAGTCGATTCTGCGAACGGGCTAATCTTTCTGAGGGAGGGACTGGGACTTCGTGACTAATCTTTTCGGGCTCAAATGCAAAAGACGGTACTCTTCAATATCGCTCGATCCTCCGTCGGTTTTTCCCTTTTCTCCCTAACCAACGACTGTTTGGTCTGGTTGGGTTGATATTTATTTATATATTAATATATATTTACGAGGGGTGATCTAAAAGTAATGATAATGAATAATAAACACGGCGATTATAGTTAAAAAAAATATTTTTTCTCTGCAACCAAGGAAATAGAAGTCACTGGAAGCTGGATCTGGTGAAAAGGGTGGTGGGCGAATTCAAATCCCGTTTCTTAAATGGCAGCCATTTTGTGAGCCGTAGCGTTGTCTTGGTGAAACAGCATTTTCAGCTTTTTCCTTAATAGCTTTCCGCAATCTTATTTATTTGGCCTGCGGTGTAAGAGCCCGAAATAGTTCAGTGTCCTAAAAAACGGACTCCATGACCTTTCGCGTCGAATTTGACACTGAATTTCTTCGACGTCGGTGAGGAGGCTCGTTTCCAACCCATTGATTGTTTGGTTTCAGGATCAAAATGATGAATCATGGTCACGAAACTTAACAAAAATTTTTCATGATCTGCTTGGAACCTTTCGAGATTCACCCTCGAAATGTCGACTCGTTTTTTCTTTTGCTCGTCGGTTAACATTCTCGGTACCCAACGCGCAGAGACTTTTAATATACAATTCGTTCGCAAGGATTTTTGAACACTGCCATATGAGATCCCTGTGACCTCAACTATATGCCTGAAGGTCACTTCGATCTGCCAATACGACATCTACGACATTTTTCACGTTATTTTCAGTGAGGGATGTAGATGGGCGTCCTCCGCGATAGTTATCTTCCGTGGATATTCTGCCCAGTTTAAACTCCATGATCCAGCGTGCAACTGTGGAATATGGAGGAGCAGAGTCCCCAGTGTTTCCACCAAGTCCCTGTGTATATCTTTTATAGACATTTTTTTTAAACAGAGGTACTTGATCACAGCTCTAATTTCGTTTTTCTGAATTTTGATGTTATCTCTTCGCTGATTCGTATTCAAATTAATGTACCTCCCGGGAATCGTAGACTATTTAAGTATATGATTTTTTTATGCTGATGAGATATGAGCAAGCAAAAAACAATTTTTGGATTTTTATGCGCACTGGAAATAACCGATTATCATTACTTTTAGATCACCCCTCGTATGTATATTTATCATTTTCATTTATATTTATACAACCCAAAAAGATGAGAAAATTACGAGGGTGGATTGAAAAGTACTCGGCCTAACCAAGAAAATAAACACATACTAAATCAGTTATATTTTTATTTTTCTACATAATCACCATCAAGTTCAATACACTTTTGCCACCTCCCCTTCCAAGCATTTAGACCGTTGAAAAAAAATGATTCTTCCTTAGAGTCAAAATATGCGTCTACAGCTGCTTTGACCTCGTCGTTTGTCGAAAATCTTTGACCTCCCAAGTGCTTTTTTAGGTTAGGGAACAGAAAGAAGTCTGATGGTGCCAGATCAGGTGAATACGGCGGATGCGGTAACAGTTCAAAGCCACAGTTGTGAATTTCAGCCATTGACTGTACTGACGTGTGAACACGGGCGTTATCTTGATGAAACAGGACTTTTCTTCTGAGCATTCCTCGACGTTTTTCTTTTATTTCCTCTCGTAAACGACGTAGTAAGGTGCAGTAGTAATCAGAGTTTATAGTCTGACCCCTTTCAAGATAATCAATCATAATCATACCTTTCGAGTCCCAGAATACTGAAGCCATCACCTTATTTGCCGACAAAATCGACTTAGCCTTTTTAGGGGGTGGTGAACCAGGTCTTCTCCACTGTTTTGATTGTTGTTTTGTTTCCGGTGTACAGTAATGAACCCATGTTTCGTCTATAGTAACAAAACTATTCAAAAATCATCTGCATCGGCTTCAAATAACTCCAAACAGCCGCGTGAAATAGTCAATCGCGTCCTTTTTTGTTCAACTGAAAGCAGTCGCGGAACCCACCTCGCAGACACCTTGTGGAAACCCAACTCGTTGACAATGATGTTTTGAGTTCGTTCATAAGAGATGCCTATAATCTCGGCTATCTCTCTAATTTTTAATCTGCGGTCTCCCATTATTAAATCAAGTACTTTTTTAATATTTTCGTCAGTAGTTGACGTCGAAGGCCTTCCAGAGCGGGGTTCATCTTTCACACTCTCTCTACCACGCTTAAATTCTGCTATCCATTTTTTGACGGATGAATATGACAGAGCACAATCGCCTAATGTACTGACCATGTCATCATGGATGGCTTTTGATGATAGCCCCTTCTTATGGAGGTACTTAATGACGGCACGCTGCTCGATTTGCTCCATTCGCGGAAATTATGTCCGATTACTTTGTTAATAAATTTATAAAATCACAACTAATTATCGCACACGTTTCGAACTTCACACAATGAACTAGTCTGAACTGAACTAAATAATGTGGGTAGATTTGATTTTTAGAATTGAATGGATCTGTGTTAGGCCGAGTACTTTTCAATCCACCCTCGTATATAAATACCACAGAATATATTGTACTAAAACATTAATTGTGATTTCAGTCTGCTACGCTCTTTCAAAGTTACTAGAAAATCAACTACCCAATTATAATAACGTTTATTTACCTTCTTTATGTAGTGATTTATTACGAAATAAAATAAAAACTAACGTTGGTTGAGCTTTTTTTATAGGATAAGGGTGACAGACGAGGTAAGTGCTTGCCTTGGCATAGACATTTACATCTGTCCTCAATTGTGAATCAAAGTGCAGAGGCGTTGCCACCCGAGAGGACTAAGATGATATGCCTCGTTTCCAGTAAAAAAGGTCTCCGGTTCTCTACAGTCACCATACGAAACAGCAGCGTTGAGCTGCTATTTTACGCTGGTATTCTGTGAGAACGTGGTCCTTCCCCGGTCGAACCAATCCATTCGTGCTGCAACTATACTACTAATATAGCTGCAGCATTGCTATACCACGTAAAAAGCTTCTTGATATTGGGTGGGAGATGGCCCCATCCGATTAATTCGCCACGGGTCACTAACGAGATAGTTACGCCACTGTAATTGCGTATAAAAATATTTGATAACAAGGTGAAGGCTTCGCTGGGCATCATCGATCACTAATAATTTTTTTTTATTAGTGATCGATGCTAGGTATATATGAAAATTTACCTGTTGCACCCTCATACTGTACTTGAAGGGCCTCTGCCACACAGAATACTGAAGTAAAATAGCAGCATAATGCTGCCGTTCTGTATTGTGTCAACGATAAGTTGTCTACTGGCAACAACATTCATCGCCGTGTAGTGACGGCGTAAGAAGAAAATCCACTACCCCTTATCATTCTGCGTGTCATAAGAGGCGACAGAGGGATCTAAGACAGATGGGCAGCAGCATCTTCCTGATAACACCTTAGAAAATAATAATAATCAAACCACCTGTCAAGCGTTGCAGCTATTATAAATATCCACCTGTGAAGCAATCTATGGGGGAGGACCATGTTTAGCAGTGGACTAGTAATGGGTTGTAATGAATGAAAAAGGCATAAAATAAGCTTGCTACACTAACCTCTATATTACCGGTATATATAGAAGTCAGTGGCTTGCTATTTGTTAAATTAACCAGGTGTTTTGCACAAAAAAAGAAGCTTGCTTTGCTTAGGCAATCTATGAGGGAGACCTATATGTTCAGCAGTGAATATCGGCTATAATGATGATGATAGCAGCAGCATCCACTACCATCAGTACTGTATGCTGTTTTGTTACCCTTGTTTACAAAATAATATTTTTTGATAATTAATTCTAGTCTTAGAGACTACCAAACCAACTACTAATTATTGTAAATGAAACAAAGATTAGTTTATGTAACATTTTCATCTTTATTTAAAACATCAACAGGATCAAATAATAATTACCTATTATGAAAACAAATTGAACATGACTTTTATAAATTCTCTTAATAATTAATTTTTACAGATATAATTAAATTGTATGTCTAAAATTATGACCAATAAGCCCAATTATTTAATTTTGCTGATCTGTAAACGTATTTCACAGTTCTAAAAACATTTGTCATCAAAATATTTTTAAAGTTGTAAAATATTAATAAGCAAAAATATTAAAAATATTGGACCTAATCTTATATATTACTAGTTGTATGGAAACATTCTATGATATGACGTGTTTCATGATTTAATAGATTAGAACATAAAATTCTCAGTACTTATTAGGGCAAATGTGTATTTAGTAATGCTGATGTGTATATTCCATAGTTATCACATGTTTGTTATAATTTAATGTAAATGCAAAACCTACAGTACTATTTCACATCAGGCCTGTACAGTTATGGACTTTTTACTTTGGTTTTAAACATATTGTAATTGGAATGAATTCTGAATTTCTCAATATACTCGTACTTAAGAGTAATTTAATTCACAATAGCCAAATTTATTCCGCTTATCATAACGCCTACCCACTATACTTGTTGCCTCACAAATTAGTTGGCCTTTTATTGTCAAATTAAATATTTACAGGAATGACTAACTATGTCATCATATTATGTAACTGCAATTTTGAATAGTTTACTACCACTTGATATTGTTTTCATTCAATATTTTTATCATACTAATAAGATATTACTTTTATAATTTACATATGTGACAAACATCTACTTTATTGCAAGAAATACCATACTAATGCAAAATACATATTTTATATTAACTACTATCTGTTAAAATATATTAAAAATTATTGAAAGTAAAGAGCAAGTTACGTATGAATTAGTTAAATATAAATATATTGCCATGAATATGTCAGTTCAAGGAATAAAAAAAACTATAAAATTACAATTACAAAACTGGCACTTCGAAAAAAGAGGATTCATAAAAAATTATATAGAACCATATTATGTTCTATATTCATTTTTTAAGAGACTACTTGAAGTGAAGACATTTTATTAGTCATATTGTTGAGTACCAATAACTAAGTAACCAATTTAACAGAAGTATAGGTTCATCGTAATTTTTCGTCGAGCTTTGTATGCTATCGGCCATAAATAGGAATCTTAAATGAAATCAAATAGACAATGCTCAATAAAATTTTTTTTACTATTTTGGCTACAAAATCATTCTACTATAACAATGTCGGTTTATTCAATTTAAAATGGATAAATTTCAAAATGTCATTTCTTGCAATAAAGGTGTTATAAGTGTACACCATCATTTCTGCCGGTGGGACAAAATGATAAGCTAAATATTTACAATACGATATTTACATTTGTCATTATATTTTTGAACAATAAATAATTTAAAATCATATCAACATCTACACTGAACTCCTGCTCGTCAAACTCGCGGCCAACTGGAGTTTAGGAGTTGACTCACTGCGTTTTAATATATTATACATATGTTAAAATCACAGAATTAGCGGTTTATTGCTGAGCGTGGTTTCAGCACGCTTCAGGGCCGCCCGATGAAGTGACTAGCATCGAGTCCGCGATCGGACTCTCCTCACGAAAAATATAAACGAACTGCGTTAGTGAACGTCCTTCGGCACATCGGGCACTTGTCCGTCGATAGCGCACATTTTGCACATGCGACCACGTGACCGCACGGTACGAAACAGACGTTGCGTTCTTCCACATAACATATTTTGCAAAGTTTGGAATCTTCGACAACGACATCTTCCTTCTCGCTATTTGATTGAGAAGCAGTGGACGTTGACGTTGCTTCTTTTTCTTCTTTTGGCGCTGGGATCACACAAGCTTCCGATATGACTTTTTGAACGTAGTCACGGCCCTTTACGAGTTGAACATAAGCGCAACGATCAAACCAGCGCGCATGTTGCTCCCATGGAACGTCGTCATTCTCCCAATCTTTAAGACCTCCGTCGCAATAAAAACATTTGGTTTTATCACCCTGACCAGTGTAGAAAAAGCCGGCTTCTGCCAGCTCTTCTGGTTTTTGTCGCATACATCGCGGCCAGTCTTTAAAAGTGCGTAAACGGGCTGCTTCGGAAGCGTAGCGAGGATGAACGGGACCCGGCATTCGTACGGGAGTAGCGTTAGGAGGGGCTCGAGTTCCACATTCATCTCGGCCAGCGGCAGCAGGAGATTCCAAGGGAACATTTCCAGATGCCGCCTGATGTCTTAAAAAGGGGCATTGAGGCGCCCATCGCTGATGATCTTTTGCTGGGTCATCGCCTTCGGCCCATTTCATAATTTCGACTTTGCAGAATGCACAACGAACCTCGTCACCACGACCAAAGTAATAAAAACCATTTTGGGCGAGTTGTTCAGGCGGCAAGAACGATACAGGCCACTTGTCGAACGTCTTAAGTCGCTCTTCTTCGCGCCGCATATCAGGCGCTTCTGGATAGAAGCCGAAAGTGTCGTGGTTATCGGTTTTGTCAGAAGAAATTGTTGGCGATACAGCGGACGGCGACGACGATGTCGATCCATTATTCACCTCACAGCCGGGACTTGGGAGTACTAAAGGGTCTACAAGAGGCCGCAGTTTGGCTTCCCTGGGTGCACTTCTAAATAGTTGTGTCACCATTTGGGTGGTGAGAGGTGATGCAGAATTGCTGGCTGCCACTGAAAAGAAGAAAAGATGAATGTTAATTCAGGGAACCTTTTTGCTCAGGTAGTTTCAATCTAAGTTCATTCTAATTTTTTTCAAAGAAAATACAAGACTAAAATTCATAATTGCTTTTATTTCATTCTTAATCCACAATACAAGGGTAATCTACAAATTAAATTACCATGACGTAACAGCTGTTTTATCAGCCAGTAAGCAGATTTTATTTGATATAACCTCCGTTAGTGTGGTCTACGAGGGGCGTTTCAAAAAAGCAAGAATGCGGTGTAAACACAGGAAATTTTAAAAAATAAATGCTGACAGCTTAAGCTGGACTATCTGTAAAATACCCTTTTTTAAAAAAAAAACAGCAGTCATTTGTTTGCTTTTTGTGTGTTGGCGAAAATGAAAAAAAAAACTCAACTACGCGCTGTAATTGTTAGATGGTAGTTATTAAGTATCTGTGTTTAAAAATTTCGCTACGGAATAAGTCAATCAAGATTTACGGGATGCATTATAGACTGGGAGATGGTGACAGAAAATAGTCTCCCATTTTCTCCTGCATGCCTTTTTAAGAATTGATAACTAACCCTAAAATATGAAAGATAGAGGGGTTACGAGCCCTTGCGCGCTAGCAAGTCATAAAGAAAATGGCTTATCTTTGTGTAAAGAATTTAAGTATTTTTCCGTGACATTATATTGCATGCCTTTGTAATATAACGTAGTTGTATAGCTTAAATTTGCCATCAATTATTATAGCTTAAATTTGTTCCAACTACGTTATATTACAAAGGCATGCAATATGATGTCACGGAAAAATACTAAAATTCTTTACACAAAGAGAAGCCATTTTCTTTATGACGTGCAAGCGCACAAGGGCTCGTAACCCCTCTATCTTTCATATTTTAGGGTTAGTTATCAATTCTTAAAAAGGTATGCAGGAGAAAATGGGAGACTATTTTCTGTCACCATCTCCCAGTCTATTAAGACTCCGCTGTATTTCTACAGTTGGACGTTCGTGCGAATAATTTAAACGTGAAAGAACATTCACCAAAGATAACTCTTCCTCGAGAGGCCTTGCGACAGCAGTGCCTGAAAGTGCATAATTTTTTTGCAGATCGTCGTTTCATAGCGTATTCGATTTTTAAAGAAACAAAGATTTCGACATATAAATAAGAAATTCAGGAAGGGTCCTTTCGAATAACATCGCTCTCTTTCAATGATATTCAAAAGAGATAATAACTATTGAAAATATAAATTACGGGCACTTTGTATGCAAAACAAATAATTTAATAAATTTTATGTGGTAGAGCCATGCTGCAGCTATATTAGTAGTATAGTTGTATCACGAATGGGTCGGCTAGACCGCGGAAGGACCACGCTCTCACAGAATACCAGCGTAAAATGGCAGCTTACACTGCTGTGTTTCATATGGTGAGTGTAGAGAATCACGAGAACCATTTTACTGGAAAAGATGCATTCCATCTTAGTCCTCACGGGTGACGACGCATCTGCATTTTGATTCTTTATTGAGGATAAATGTAGATCTCTATGGGCCACAGCAACCACTTACCATCAGGTGGGCTGTGTGCTCTCCTATAAAAAAAATACGAATGCAAACTTGGGCAATTTTTTTTCACCAAGATAGAACAGGCTACAACAATTGGAGATGTTAGCCTTGTTATACTTGAGCACATTCATTATATAGTGATTTTTATCTATTTCCGAAATGAAGTCACCAAAGTGATGTGAGAGGTAAAAGTTGAGAAGATGAAGCAATAGCCACTACAGTACAGGAAACAGGAATTTTTAGGTGCTCAGGATAGAGTACTTAAGAAAAAGAATATTGCTTTACCCTTAGAAAAAAAAGACATTCCGAGTATATAACACAAACAGGTGAGTGTCAAAAGTTAAAATAACATTTAATAAAAGTTAGGTACCTATAACATACTAATTCTCTCTTTTTGTTGAAGCCCTCTTACATTATATTTTTTTTATAGGATAGGGTGACAAACGAGCACACAGTCCACCTGATGGTAAGTGGTTGCTGTGGCCCATAGACATCCACATTTATCCTCGTTTGCGAATCAAAATGCAGATGCGCGATGGTATGTCACCCGTGAGGGCTAAGATGGAATTCCTCTTTTCCAGTAAAAAGGGTCTCCGGTTCTCTACACTCACCATACGAAACACAGCATCATTAAGCTGCTACTTTACGCTTGTATTCTGTGAGAGCGTGGTCCTTCCCCGGTCGAGCCGACCCATTCGTGCTACAACTGTACTATTAATATAGCTGCAGCTTGGCTCTACCACGTAAATTACGTGAGCTAAGTTAATAACCAACAGGAAATATGGTCATTTGTATTTCGACACCCGATTCGCTAACGTTATTTATTATAACATATATTGTTATGAAAAATAAAAATGGTATATCAATCGTTCTCATCATTGTATCATCTAATATTATAGTCACGACGAAGATTTGTCGTTCCGGCGGAATTACAGTCAAGGCGGCCAGTCTCCACTCCCAATTGCGACTAGCCGCAGACTACCCGAGACGCAGGACAGGAATATGGTGCACGAATGTGATCGGAAGCACAGGTGCACTTCCCTCACTCACATAGTCCGATGGGATGGTAACTCGACACCACCGGAAAAAGATCAGGCCCAGGACTAACGGCTTTACAAGCTTTCCGAGCCACGGCGATTATACACATTTTTGTACGTGGTAGAGCCATGCTGCAGCTATATTAGTAGTATAGCTGTAGCACGAATGGGTCGGCTCGACCGGGGAAGGACCACGCTCTCACAGAATACCAGCGTCAAATAGCAGCTTAACACTGCTGTGTTTCGTATGGTGAGTGTAGAGAACAGGAGACCCTTTTTACTGGAAACGAGGCATTTCATCTTAGTCCTCACGGGTGGCTACGCATCTGTATTTTGATTCGCAAACGAGGATAAATATAGATGTCTATGGGCCACAACAGCCACTTACCATCAGGTGGACTGTGTGCTCGTTTGTCACCCTATACTATAAAAAAAAAACACACCGCTAATTTCCTGACTCCGAACTACAACTGAAAATTTCTTGACAGAAAAATCCAATAACTAATTTTGACTCTATCCGAGAAACAAGTCCAGGACCAGATGAGAGCTAATAATTAATTTATCTTTCTCATCATCTGTTCCGTTAATTTGATGAATGGGTTAGAAACAATGAGAATTTTTCTAGAGGTTTTTGTCCTAATGTGCGCCCTCTGGTCGAGTTCTAGTTACAATAGCCTCCTTTTCATTATTAATGGATTTTTTTATTTACTTAGACTGTTTTAAAATTAATCTGCCTTAAACTTTAGTTGTAGTAGGTTGTTTGTAATATAGAATGATATATTGTGTTTCACTTTCCTAAATATGTTGAATGTCTATTTTATTCCTGTACATTTATTTTGTCTTTAATAATTAGGTATATTATAATAATTTCATTTTTAATAAATTACTATGTTCTGATGTTTCTACTAAAGCAGCTAACAATATTCCATTGCTTGTGGAAATAACTTGGTTGCTATAAGATTACCGGTTAGATGTAGTCTAGGGAGAAGGATGGGGATGAGCAAGTGTGCCTTTAAACAGTTTCACATAACAACGAGTTCGCGACCATGGCCGGCCCGGCTGCGTCATCGACATTCCATTCCCGCAGCCTCCCGTCCCTTGCGTCTCGTCCCTCTCTGCGTGCATTTAGTGCGCATGCACCCAACAGGCGCAATCAATTTTTTTTATCTACACTAACTTAAGATATCCTAGCAACGTAAGCACAAGAATATTTTGACTATACAGACAAACATGATCAATAACGACCGGCCTACGCCCAAAATTTTGATAATACTGAAAGTGAGAACAACTGTCTTAAAATTATACACATAACTTTTTTCCCTTTTTAAAAAACGTTACCTATTCCACAAGGAATTAGACAAATATTTTGAACGGTTTATACATAAATTGCACATGCACAACTACTCTCTCCCCAATCCATATTTGTACGGCCTCCAATCCAACAAAACCTCTTTGGACAAAACAAACATAGAAGCATTTCATTTACACTTACAATTACAGTTGTAATTTTTGCTAATTTTTTACGATAGTTTGATAGAGTAATAATATAAATTAATTTAAGTAACAGTCTTCAATGTTTTCATGCGATCAAAATACAAACAATAATGGCTGCGACAGCCGTGATCGATATTTACCATTTCTATGGTTGCGATTTACGAGCATTGGCATATTGAGACCGATAGACACAGACAAATTTCACGTAACACTAAGACACATTGCCACGCAACTATTTACACCATGAACAGAAATATTATCGATTAAATTGTTTGTGAGAATACGACCACAACGTTCGTTTGGATTCGAGCATAGCTAGCTACTATGCCACGAATAGCAGTTTTGGTACTGCAATGACAACCCCACAGCGCATGCGTAAATTTAGGAGGGTTAGAAATCGCTATCGTGGGGTGTACTACAGCTGTGAGGGGCTTCGAGGTGGGGACGTCTAGATGATTTCATAACCAATGCTTTTTTTTCAAAATTTTGAGGGAGAGATAATCAGAAATCACAATAGCCTCCACCTTGGTTCTTTGAAGCATATGCAGCTCAACCAATCTACACTCTATTTTAGGACTATACTGAGATAGCTATGTGACATCACGTGCGGTTGACAGATGTTAAATAAAATATGATCGGCGCGGTATGCGATGCGTTTATAGCTACAAACTTATTCATATACAGAGCATGAGAAACAAGTGAGGAGCGCAAAGGAACGATGCGGGAGAGATGTAGTTCTCAATCAGGCAAGCGTCTGGGGCGACGTTGCCGCACCGCTAGCCGCCGACCGGATTTCATTCATATTTGAGAGGCGACGTTGCCGCTTTCAGCGGAAACCGCGACCACACAGCGTAAAAAAGGGCCTTTGGAATGTGGCGGTACTGCTGGGCGGGTCTAAGCAGTACCGAATAAAAAAGTGATGGAATGGAATGCCGACGGTACTTAGTATCGTGCGTGGTCGAACAATGTTAGTTGTCAAAACAAAGTACACACTTTTATGAAATACGTTGATATTTTACATATAATAACCGATATTTAAATTATCGTATCGTGTAATTTTTTGAAATGGGCGTAGAGTAATTATTCGTTTAATTTTTCAGACAAAAATGAAGCAGCGTACAATAAGACTAAAACGCAAACGATTGCATCCAAGGTCCACGTTCGCCGCAAAGAGCAAATGAAATTCAGCATTGTGGCACAAGAGAGCGGCGAGAGGCGGCGCCGAGCGTGGGGAAGGGGACGGGGCCGTGTTCTCATGCCTATGGGTGGTCGCCGCTCGGCTTTCGAATTCCTATGTCTCGCCTGCATCGCCTACGCAACGCTACACGTTGTACGCTACTTCTATATAACTTCAGACATCATCCAGTCGAGTATGTAAGGTTACCTGTTACAGGGTAGGCCTTTTTGTAGTTTTAAATCCATATGAAACGATCCTCGAAACATGTGAAAAAAATTATTTTAGGCATTTTGCCCATTGTTATGTTAATGTCCAAATGTTCTTTCTTTACTCGAGTACCGAGATATCTATTATACTGGGTTACATATTTCACATCCCTCATTATAAGAATTTCTCAATGAGAAGGCATGAATGACTTTAATGCCCCGTACGTTGTCTATACAAACATCAGCTTCCTTCTTCGTAAATACTTTGAAAAAACAAACTGCGTTAGCCGAGTCGCCCGGAAACGATATCGGAGGAAACGTACATCCGCCAGATGGGGTACATATTTTATAGACACCAAAAGGTCGACCACTGTATATAATTATTATGTACAATATGTGTATCATACGTCCTTATTTGTTAAACAGCTAATTTATTAGTGATGCTTGTTTTGAATTCTTTTTATTAAATTATTTTATAAGTCGCCCTAACCACATTCATCTTTTAAGCAGCCATCTAAAAAATATAGATTCCAATTTACGTAACGATATATTATAGGTGTAAGTTACATAGGATTAGTGAAGGGATAAACTCTAATACCTTGATTGGTATAATCTCACAAATGGGAAGAGACCGCTAATGTAACATGCCGCTAGCGTCGACAACCAATTCTCCCACGATAGCCGCGGGATAACCGCATTCCACAGCGTGCAAGTTTTCCCATACTTCGCTATGTCTAAATAAAATGAGTAGAGATGTGATGAATGTCTGTTTGTATATAAAATATGTTTTTATAGAAGTACATTTTATCTTGCTCTTGTATAGATTAATTACCCCCATATAATGTTAATAATTTATAATATACTAGCTCGCCAGGGAGACGTTGTTCTGCCCTTTTCAACGACCGTTCCTATAAAAATCCTTGAATTCGCAATAAAAAAATTTGAGGGTCATTTATCGGGATAAAAACTATCCTATCTCTCAAGTTGGACCAAAATGCGCAGTGTGGAAAATTTCATTGAAATCAGTTCAGTAGTTTAGGAGTCCATCGCGGACAAACAACGTGACACGTAATTTTTATATATAAAGATAAGACCAAGATTTTATTTTGTATAATAGGTAGGTACATAACAATCTGACATTAAGTTTTCCTTTAGCAATTATCTGCGTTAATGAATATTACTTTAAAATATACTTTATAGTAATACAATAAAATGTTATATTACAATACAGTGGTTTATAAGGGTGAATACACATTTGTCAGCACCGTACGCGCCGCATTTTAAAATTCGTGGTATGAAATCATATGAAAGCTGGCACTATTCACCCGCATCATACGCGCCGTATTTTATAAAATACGATAGGTATCCCAATATTGAAGAAGGCATGCTGACGACGTCATATAATGCGACTCGTGCGGCGAGTGCTGATACTCAGCGTTGTCGAATGTTGCCAACTTAGTGGATTTCCCACTAAAACTGGTGGATTCGACTACCCTTCAAATGGAGCAATAGTAGCTAGGGTTTTTCTAGTGGTTCAGTAGAATAAGGTATTAAGTAGTGGCAAGATGATCACTCCACTATTAACCCACTTACACGTTTCGAAATATATTTTTACTTCATTTCAGAAGTATTTACTTGTACTGTGTATTTTAAACAATGAGTCGTCAGACAAGGCATGTGTAAGACTATCCATCCAATAAGCCTTTATAAAACATATAACATTCTCCATACTATATTCTACTGCCTTTTTAAATTAATATTGTGAATCCTGAATTTTCTTTTTCTTCGAATTTTATTTTCTACTTCCTCTGCCAATAGGCAGGCTATTACAAGACTTTTCCATAGTGATCTGAGCGATTCAGAGCGATCAATGTCACTGAACCGTTTCACACCAGTGATTAGAAAAAACTGCAAAGATGTTGGCAATACTAAACATTTGCATAGGCGTGTACGGTGCTTGATAAATGTGTGTTCACCTTCAAATGGCTTAGTGTGTTGAGAGGTGGTTAAAATATAAAGCAGGGAAGGCCATTATAACAATTAATAGAAGAACCATAACAATTAAAATTAGTATTAAAAGAACCTGCTACAACAATATATATATCATAATTGCTAACAAAATGACACACGCCTTAGAATGTGTTACAAGCAAACACTATATTTTTTTACCACTATTTTATAGATATTTATAATATTGTGGTGAATAAAAAGCAAATCTATCTACACCACAAGCTATAATAAATATAAGAAAAGAAATAAAAGCCTATGAATGCCCTAGACTAGTGGTTACCAATAATTTTTTTTCTGTGTACCACTTTGAGATTCAGTTCTAGTTTGCGTAACCCTTAAAGCCAAAATGATGAATAAATTATAAAATCACATTTTCATCATCAGAAGTTAATAATAACTTCTCAACAATTCTGATTATAATGAAAACCATATCGGTTATTTAAGTTCAATTGGATAAATGTGCATGTCAGACGTACAATTTGGTGATCGTAATTTTTGTGTAGATCGTAACCTTTGTCAATAGGTTGTCCTTACCCTAAACTTCAGTCAATAGCTTACCCCTTCAGGTAACTTCATATACTCTTTGGGCCATGTGTACCACTAATTAGGAAACACTGCCATAGACTAAATATAATCCAATAATCCAGAGAGTTTTGTGTCTTCTAGGTTTCCAGAGTTGTCCTAAAAGGCCCAGTATCTAATACATAATATCAAGCAGCAAAACCAGAAATATTTTAAGTACCTATAAAACAATATGAAATGTTCAAAAAATGGTTTAATATATACATACAACAGATGGCGCTAGTAGTCACAAAATAGCCATATCACCGAATGAGGAAAAGTTTCCAAGGATGAATAAAGGAGGCAAATAATAGACTAACCAAACCAAACCAAAAATATCACTTAAGCTAACAATGTAAGTAAATATGCAGGAATACTCAATATAAGTAAATATTCACAAAATGCTATGGTTCTTAACATAACACAAAGGCTGTGTAGCATATTATAATAAGCTATTATCCATTGTTTGAGATATTTTTTGTGTTTAACTTAATGTAACTAATATCAAACATGCTACTCTATATTTGTAAGGTCATGGCACTAATCAAGAGGCACCATTGGGTAGAACATTTGTGCAAGGCCAGTATTTGACATTACAGTTTAGACTTTAGAACCATTTTCTTTATTAACAAAACTTTACTATAGCAGATATTACACTTAAAAAGAATAAGCATAATATATTTTAAGTTATGAGATATAATATTAAGAGGTTAAATTCTTCAAGAAACCTATAAAATTGTCAACATATTTTAATACTTCTATCATGATGATATCAAATTCACGGAAGTTTGTAAAAACCAATTAATTAATTATTTGTTATGTAGTAACTATTATTTTCTATTTAATGTGTATCTAAGGAACATCGTGTTCAGATTTTTCTATTAATAAACTATTATTTTTGGGTTATTTGTTTAAATTACAATAATTTAATAATACTTGATGTATAAAGAAATTAAAATGTAGTTCTTCATCCATAAGGTAATTTGTATTTTGAAATCCTAATACAATAAACACAATTACTATTGTGTTTATTGTATTAGGACATAAAATTATACCAAACCACACCTTACCAATATTACTGTATTGGTAAGGTGTGGTTTGGTATTATTTTAATATAATTATGATTATTGTTCGTTCTTGATAACTGCTACAGTAAATGGTTAACAATTTCTTGATTGTTAGATATATGTACTGTACAGGATAATTTTCGTCCTACTACCTACAAAATACATCTATATATTTGCATGGAATAGGTTTAACAAATAACAATAAATTCTTAACGTTTCTTTTGTAATTACGGTAAAAGGTACATTCCTTTATTTGTAATGGTAGATTGAAACATATCATGAATTCTTTTGATTTTCCTCAAATGAACTCGTCAAATAATATTACTTCTTCTGAACTTAAAGATATTATTGGTGCATGAAGCGACTAACTAAAAATTTGAACCAAGACGAAGATTGTCTACGTCAATAATTTTCAACTTGATAAAAGTGACGTCGCCCTCGCTCCAATTTATAAACATATGTTACAAGAGAGGTTATGTAAGGGAAAACGTTTACCTCTAATCGATTCCATTTGCAATCCGGGTTTTATCCACAAATTCGGAATTATAACCACATAAATTGCTTAAAATTTAACAGTTATTGTCCTCACTTTCACTGGTATTATTTAAACCGATAATCGAACAAACAACTCTTCTTCCATGAGCGCGAAACTCGCAACTGTCGAAGAGAACGAGACGGTGGCGTTCCGAAATCACCGATAAGACATGCGTCATTCGCTGACGTTCTGAAACTGTCGCGTTCGCGTTCGCGCCTTCTATTCGCTCGCCGGGCGGTCGGTCGGAGTGAGCGTGCGTAGGGTTGGCTGATAGCCGATCGAGTGAGTTCGAAAATGAGGATACAATACAATACAGATGAACACGAAAAGTTGTTTGGAAATGCTTATTTGTTTTAATTAGTTTATTGACATTTTTTTAATTTATGTTACTTTGTAAACAATTAGGTAGACAAATATAAACATATTTTGGTAATAGTACATTGATTGATTTATATTGTATTTCATGTTATTTAGCACGTCGCGTTACAAAGACAAACACTATTTTTTTTTATAAGATAAGGGTGAAAAACGAGCACACAGTCCACCTGATGGTAAGTGGTTGCTGCGGCCCATAGACATCTACATCTATCCTCTGTTACAGATCAAAATGCAGATGCGTTTTCACCCGTGAGGACTAGGATGGAATGCCTCATTTCCAGTAAAAAGGGCCTCCGGCCACCTGCACTCACCAAGCGAAACGCAGAGGTAAACCTCTACCTCACGCTGGTATTCTGTGAGGTCGTGGTACCACCCCGGTTCGAGCCGGCCCATCCATGCGACAGCAAAAGCTGCCGCCTGGCTCTCCACTGTTAAAAAGACCTTGATCAAATTTCCCACACGGGAAGCACCAGCTTTCAAATAAAAAAAGAATCATCGAAATCGGTTCACCCAGTAAGAAGTTATGAGGTAACACACATTAAAAAAAACATACAGTCGAATTTAATACTGGCTCCTTTTTGAAGTCGGTAGAACAAAGTCTATGAAATCAAATTAAAATACGAAAAAAACTAAATTTTAAAATCTCAATTTTACTAACATAATGTATTTATTTGTTACACGAGATTGCACGTTACTAAAGATGTTATCACTTATCATGTATCTACATAGGTACACTTTAATTTTAACTTTTTATATTATACATAATTTACACCCTTGACCCTTTTTACTGGGAAAGAGGCATTCCATCTTAGTCCTCACAGCTGACAACGCATCTGCATTTTGATTCGCAAACGAAGATAGATGCATATGTCTATGGGCCACAGCAACCACTTACCATCAGGTGGACTGTGTGCTCGTTTGTTACCCTATCCTCTATCACCCCAATTCTATAAAAAAAATTGTGGTGAAAGCAAAATAAAAATCATATCACTAAATTAAGGATGGCAAAGACAAAAATATAAATTGGGGAATTAATAGAAGCGATGTGCCTAGCTCAGTAAAGCATGCTTTTATTTTATACTTTTATATTATACTTACCTACACAAGCTTTGTATAATAACTAAATAAGGTAGTACCTTTAGATGGTCCAGCAATAGCATGTTCAGTTGTTGATTCTTCTTCTGATGTTGATAATCCGTCCATTTTTATTTAAAAGTACCTTAGTGCAGCGGTTTTAACATTTATATTATGCATTTTATTTTGATTCTGCTGAAAACCGAAAACATAAATTTCACTACTATTGAATTTCATAGTTCATTCTTCACGAATTTTCACATTTTTTATGCATTTTAGTTAAAAACTGACATTGATATGACGTTTGAATTTAGTTGTTTACAATCTACGCACCGTGAAGTCGCAAAGTCAGGTTAAATTAAATTACCTGAATAGTCGAGTGCCGTGGACCGAGGACTAATACGAACACTGACGATGCAACGCGAATGCTTCGTTTTTCCTACGATGCGATGTTGTCTGATAAATCATTACGTAAAATCAACGTAAAATGGAACAGACTGTCATTAGGCGGATTATTCACGATGGTGACATAATATATTAAATTTCGTATTTTTTATAGGTACTTAATACTAGAATTTATGAGCAAAACCTAATTTTGTTTTTCTAAAACGGTTGAACTCATTACTATTTTCTTATCTCATCAGCCCATAGGTAAACAAACCGATGCCGGACATGGTCATCACTCATATAGGAGGATTAAATAGACGTATCTACTATGTAATCGTTTCTTTCGTAGAACTATTTCAAGGCACGCAATTTTAGTGCTTAATTTTTATAGGAGTAAGGGTAAAAAAAGAACACAGTTCACCTGATGATTAGTGGATGCTGTAGCACTCAATAAATATTATAGGCAAATAATATTTATTGTAAGTAATTTTTAAGTTTAATATCTGGTTTGGAAAATGCATCTGTCCTGGAAAAAACACCTATAATCACAAATAAACCCTAGCAAGACATTTTAATAAGAAATAGCTTAGTAACGATCACTTTATTCCCATGGGTTCTTTTAACATTTTTTTTCAACTTAGCAACTGACAAACTATATATATTCTTGTTTTTTTTTACACATTTATACTTTATCCCATAAAATTATTACTGATCCTGTGTAGTTAGTTTGTTAAAACAAGCTTATTGTGTCTGCTACTAGTATTTACAAAAAGTATATCAGTTGTTTTTTTAAATAGTACTTATATTTTTGTGTAATAGCATTATATTTTCGTAAATTTCATTCTTTCTTTTAGTGGAATACCAGAATAGTAATCTTGCATTCTTAACCTACCTAGTCCTTATCGTTAGTTTTGCTTATGGGTGTCTGGCATAATATGGAATTATTTTGTCTGCCATCTGTCTGGGGTTACATCTACATGAAATTTTACCGGAGATCCGTTTTATTAGTGACGATGCATTCCATCTTAGTCCTTAGAGTAATCGAAAATAAATGTAGGTGTCTATAGTGTCTAGTGTCTAGTTTGTGTGCTCGTTGGTCACTCTTATATCTACAAAAATCCCGGAGTTTTGGCGGGAACCTGACCGGCGGCGGTTTGCTGCTCCTGTATTATTGTTTAAATAATGGTTTGAAGTGGATTTTGATGTGTAAAAGTGGTACGATTTTGTGTATTAAGTGTCTGCGCATGTGAACTATTAGTGGAAACGGTGAAAGAAATGCTCTAATGGTGATGTGATTCTCAAGATAAGGTGTCTGTCTGCTTAGGCGCCTTGAGATACCATTGCCAACTATCTGCTGGCTCAAATTGCCGTCAAAATCTCCCAAGGGCTGTACAATGTGACGCATCAACATATTGTGAAGCAGTGTACTATGAAGGATAATTAGGTATACATTGTAACTTCAGGCTCAGAACGGCTAGAAACCAAAGCCGTAAAGCCAGTTATAAAAAAAATACGAAGATCCCATAAATAAACCCATAAGGCAGAAAAGTGTTTAAACGCCCTACACCTACACCATACAATGGCGTTAAATATTAAATTTATTTATTTATATTGTCCTCCTAGCTGTTTTTCCACCACGAGGACAACTTCTGATTCCTGTTAGAAGTTATCAACTGCGTAGGAAGTATTATAATTTACACATCATGAGCTTCTAATAAGTCATACCTACAAAGCCAGTACTATAAATAAGCTACAAGCCTACTATAAATAAGCTACAAGCCTACTATATAATGAGTATTTTCCTTACCTTTCCTTTGTGGGCTTGTGTCTCGGTCGCAGTTCGGATATCATCGAGATAATCGAGAACAGCTGTTAATCTAATGTGTATAGGTTTGACGAATACAAAAAACGTTTTATACAAAGTTTGGCGAGGCAGGTGTTGACGCAGCTTGCTCGTGCGCGGGTGTTGTTACGCAGCTGCCCTTCCACGTGCTCCACAGCTGTCGCCATCATCCCCCAAGGCTCGCGCGGTTAAATTGATTTTGGCTCACAAAATATTCGGAAATTTTTGTTAATAGATTTTGACACATCATCGAATTTTATAAGTATGTAACATACCTAATGTGTATTGTGATTGGTTTTTTTTATTATAAATGATAAGTATAATACATTTAATAGTTTTAAATAATTTCAGACACTTTCAAACTTTTGTCATTCCAGCAAAGTTAAAGTGTAAAGCCCAGTTTCCATGGGCGCAATAGGTGGTAGACAGTATGGAGTCTGTGGAGCAGTTACTATCCAACAAATAAACGCCCGATTAGAACAACAAGTTATGAGTTCTAACCGGTCATTTACTATCAGCATGTTAATTTAAACATTTTTTATTTTACTGGACCTTCATTCACTCCATGTGATGAGTTTGCAGTGACCAATCTGTGCCGGCATTTAATGAACGGTTGGACGACGGCTTCTTTGCGAGTTTTTTCCTCCAAATTCTAAAAGAAAATTAAATTAGTAGGTTGTCATTTGCATAAGGTAGGTAGGTATTTTGTTTCGTCATGTGCATGTACATTTTTCTTTTGTAATCAACAACTAGTTCATATTTTGTTATTTCTTTCGACAACCTTAACTTTTACGCTCTATCACTAAAAGGACAGTACCTACTAGTCTGTTTCATAGGCAGTAATAGTTTACAGTGAGAATACATCGGCCTTATGGCCGTACTTTATAGACAGTAGATAGTTTACAGCCATTGTGGAAAAAAATTGTACTTGTGATTGTGTACACACGTACGAAGTGAAACTTCTTTACGACATGTCATTCTTCTTTTATTTTATATTTTACATAAGTAGATAATAGTATACTCATGCAACCCCGGTGGTGAAACGTTACAAGAAAACGTGACGTTTTTTAGGGTTTCGTACCAAAAGGGTAACCAACGGGACCCTATTACTAAGCCTCCATCTTCCGTCCGTCCGTTTGTCTTTCAGCGGGCTGTATCTCATGATCTTAATAGGTAGACAGTTGACATTTTCACAGAATGTTTATTTCTGTTGCCGCTATAACAACGAATAATAAAAATAAATATAAGTAAAAAATTACAGAGGGTTACCCTTCTAGAAACGTGTTTTACGATAGTACGGAACTCTTCATGCGCGAGTCCGACTCGCACTTAACCGGCTTTTTATTTTTAATACTGTACTACATTTTTCTCCACCACGTCGATTAAGAAGTTTTATTTCGCAAACTTTGCTTGCGGTAGGTCTTTGCCAAAAAACTGGCACATTCATTCCGCCTGGTAAGTGGATTACTTCGCATCTTTGACGCTGCTGCCAGTCGCGGTCGGAGTTTCTTTACTTACGTCTGAATTAAACAACATGATTATCCCGTCATATATAGAAAGCCGTATGATTTTTCTGACATGTCCCATTAGTTGCTACTTACGACAGCCACGGGAAGAAATGGGCGACAGATTATCTTATGCCACCACGACACGGCTATTCACTTCTATTACACAAAGACAATTAAATTTAAGTAATTTAGGTGATCAAACAAATCAAATTACAACAAAAAAAGGAATAGGTACAATTTATAGAAATAAATCATTCTAACTGCAGTGAAAACGTTGTATTGGGTATTGGTATTACTGTCATAGGCTCATGACTCTCCGAGTATAAAAACAAATGTGAATGACGCCTTGCACTTCGAAATTCTAGGACATCATAAACTCACACTCGCAAATAAACACCCTAAAATATAATCATCATGACTAGGAACAAAACAGCATTAGGATCTTCAGTATATATTGTATTATGTATGAGGAGACAATAGGTACTTATTTCTTGTTTGACTACGAACCTACTAATTTTTAAAGACAATAATCTGAAAATTCAACGAATTGTTTGATAACGTCGAATACTGGCGAACGATAACATTCATTGCAATGCATAGTTTTCGAAGAAATAACTTAAATGTAATATTTAGAATGACGTCGAATATTATCTTACAACTCTTGTTACAACCCACTGTGCGATTCAGAAGACTAGTTTTCTTCCTCACACAACTTCCTTGTGGAATCGATTACCATCAGCTATTTTTCCGGACCGATACGACTTAGGGACCTTCAAGAAAAGAGCTTACTCCTTTCTAAAAGGCCGGCAACGCATCTGCCAATTCCCCTGGTGTTGCAGTTGTCCACGGGCGGCGGGAGTCACTTAGCCGCATGCTCGTGTACTCCTCTCCTATAAAAAAAAGAAAAACTCATCTAGGTACGTCAATCCAAAACGGCCCACTATTATCACTGCATTTTACCTTCAAGTGAAATTTTTTAACAGTGGTAGAGCCACGTGGCAGTTTTTGCTGTAGCACGGATGGGCCGGCTTGAACCGGGGTGGTACCACGACCTCACAGAATACCAGCGTGAAGTAGAGGTTTACCTCTGCGTTTCGCTTGGTGAGTGCAGGTGGCCGGAGGCCCTTTTTACTGGAAAAGAGGCATTCCATCTTAGTGCTCACGGGTGACAACGCATCTGCATTTTGATAATGATAGATGTTTATGGGCCGCAGCAACCACTTACCATCAGGTGGACTGTGTGCTCGTTCGTCACCCTTTTGCTATAAAAAAAAATTGCATCGCTCGTCATCATCGTCTATCTATTCATCTTCATCAGTATTTATCATAATTGCTGGTTGGGAAGCCATTATTAAGTGGCGAAGCTTGCGAAGACACTTATTGATTTCACGATGTCTGTCCGTCTGTCCGTCTGTCCCACGATTATCTCGAGAACGGTTTCGAATTTTCAAATTCTGTTTTCAGCAATCGATTACTGATCACCCAGGCATCTAAATCTCCTATTTTGAAACTGATTGCTCAACGGCAACCGTTAGAAACCGCTACAAAGCTGATTTCTTCGCCACTTTGCTATGCTGTTAGCTTGCTAGGTTTAGTCAATATTAAGCTGAACTGAAGTGTCACAAATAAATTATTATTAAAAGAATCCAGAGTAACAGGGATCGAACTAACAATAGACCTTATAGCTATACATATTTCATATCAATGTGTACACAAGAGTGTACACATAGATATTTATTATATCTACTCTAATACCTTTCATTTGATACCATACACATGATAGATTTGCTTATAATTTTTAAAATTGCGGTTTTCTCGGTTCATGTCCGCCATATTTGTGATAGGTGTGAAAATATCCTCTTCCCCTATCAGCATCAGTATCTTCCTGATAACAACTAAAAATCATATGAAACTGCGGTTGGCAATCCGCCCGCCAAGCGTGGCATCTATGGCAAAATCCCCTCTAGGAAGCAATTGATGGGGAAGGCCTATGTTCAGCAGTGGACTTTTATAGGCTGTAATTGATATTTATTTTATGCTGAAGCCTTACATATAATATTACTAGGTGATGGGGTTCCCTTCCTGCCGACTTCCAAAAGGGAGACGGTACTCAATTCGACTGTATGTTTTTTTATGTGTGTTACCTCATAACTTTGTACTGGGTGAACCGATTTCGATGACTCTTTTTTTATGTGAAAGCTGATAGTTCTCGTGTTGTCCCATATGAATTAAATTGATCAAGGTCAGACCAATAGTTTTTGAGTTATTCTTAAATAATCTGTCTAGGAGTCCGTCTGGTGAGGTCACCACCTCACTATCTTACCACTCGTACCTTACTTGTATTGCTGTGTTTCGGTCTGCATGATAATAAGATTTACTTTCATTAAACGCCGTCTTAGTCCTCAGCAGTGACAACAGCATTGTAAAATAGCAGCTTAACCCTGCTGTGTTTAGTATGGTGAGTGTAGAGAACCGGAGACCCTTTTTACTGGAAACGAGTCTTAGTCCTCACGTGTGACGACGCATCTGCATTTTGATTTGTAATCGAGGGTAGATGTAGATGTCTATGGGCCGCAGTGTATAAACGAGCACACAGTCCACCTGATGGTGGACTGTGTGCTCGTTTGTCACCTTTATCCTATAAAAAAACACACACATTTCTGATTTTTTTGTTTGATGTTGACTACAATTACCTCTTACGATCGGATGGGCTGTAAGTTATTCGTAGTTTGTTACTCCTGCATAAGCTGTGTACAACTGTGGACCGGAAATCTTCAGATTAGTTGAAGAACGAAGTACCCTATCGTGGTTGGAGGGATTTTAATACCTTTTGTATTCAAATTTGTTTTGAAGATAAAAAGGGGAGGGTAATTTGTTTAAAATGGAGTAGAAAACCTGGCTAGTTTAAAGGCGAATACAAAATATGCAAATATGGCCATGTTTTTGAAGACCGAAGATAAACCTGATGCAGTTACTAAGAAGACGTTCATGCTAATTGAGAAGATTTTGGTTCAAGTGTGGATAACAAATATCTATCAATGAAGAGTAAGACGAGAGTTTGAACTAGCATTAGTTTTATAAGGGAGGAAAGTGTTTCATTTCAGTGACCTGTTTTTCCCAGTTCCAAGTTTTATCTATGTATGGGCCTAGATTTATTACCCAATCAGAGAATGGGATCAATATCGGAATAATAAATTACGAAAGGTAAGCAGCTGAAGTAATTTATTTATAAAAGTGAAATGACAAACGAATTTACAGTCCACCTATCTTTAAATGGCTATTGCAGAGTCAAGAAGAAGGCTACAGATGCTTTGCCACCTCTAAAGGTTGAAATGTAATGTCTCATACCCTGTACTTATACTGACTCTTTATATCCTTCTAGAACGGAGCATAGTAGCTCACGCACGTAGTGGCGGCAAAAATACCTAAAAGCACCACCCTCTTAACTCTTCTAGATAGACTCGTATGCAGAAAAATACTCCTTTTACCTACCATCTAGATAATTCAAAAGAAGAAATCAGCATTATTGAATTGGAAGAATTGACTGAAATGCCAAAACGGGATGACCAGTCACAACACATAGTTCACAATACCGTATCTTGGTGGTGAGTGACATTAAATTACCATCAAATGGTACACTTGCCATCAGATGGTAGGTAAAAGATTGGTTAGTTGATTAGGTTGCCCATGTGCTCATTTTGTCACTATTATTCTATAAAAAAATTAACTTATCAGGATTATCATATAGATAATAATGATATCCAAATGCGCGTATATTTTTAATCGCCTGCATATCTGTATATGTAGTTTATCGAAAGCGGAAATAATATAGGGAGATAGAATTTCGCCTTGCGGTATTCCAGAATCGAGATGTAATGGTCAGCAGCGTCTTCGTAACACGAGTAACAAATAGAGAATAGAAAACTTGTACAACCTTTTCATCATGATGTGTTCTCTCCGATGTTTGTGTGTACATAAATTGTTAAATAACTAAATATAAATGCGGTTACCAGCCCGCCTTCCAAACGTGGTTACTAGGGCAAATATTCTCCTTATGAGACAATCTATGGGGAGACATAAGTTCTATATCACAAACTTATAAGAAGTGCTAGAGTTCAGCAATATACTTTAATACGTTTTAATGAATTAACATAGGTGTATATCATAGTCTGCTGTGTAAAAAGCGTTAAAAAAGTCTACTAACACTATCAAAGTTTCTGTTTTTTGATCCATTCCGTGTATCAATATAATCAGTAACTTTTAGCATAGCAGTTATCGTGCGGTGAGAAAACCAGACTTATCACTCAGTGGATTACAAAACGCGGGACGGTACAGCGGACGACTTATGTATGGTTATCTCTGCTCATCTGTCGTTGTCTTATCTTCCACAGCTCGTCTGCCGGCTTGCATTGAAGCCTTATCGTCGTGAAGAAGAATTCTATTACCAAGGGCGCTGCCGATGAACATTTACCTTGATAACTGGCAAACAGTTGTTAATAAAATATTATTATAAAATATACAACAAAACTGTTGCCTAATGATCCATCTTTCGACTTCGACTTGTCGACAAATCATCAAAAGGAAAAATCCACAGATTGCCTTTGAGATGCAAATTGCTTTTTGGTTATGGACTGGTAACAAAATATGTGCGCTGATTACCAGTGTCAATATCAAATACCACATTTGAGTTAGGTACTTCCCTCTGTCGGACTTTCTAGCAAACATTTCGAGTCGCTAATCCATTTTTATATTCTTCGATGTCTTTAAAGCTTCCTGCCTCCTAAATGCTAATGTAACCGTTACCATTACCTATAATAAGTCCACTGTAGAAAATAGGTCTCCCCCATAGTTTGCCACACTGCGGGGACATTTGCCATAGTTGCCACGCCTAGCCACCATGCTAATGCAAAATATTTTTAAATTCGACTTATACCACAATACCTCACCTTGCTCTGTTGGTTGTATATCCTTATCAGCTTCTATCATACACCGAACAATACTGACATTATTTTTAGTTGTCAAAGTTGTGTTGTGGGTCATTGTAGACGCGTGCTCGTCGCGACCCCTGCCAGACTTATTCAGGGCTGCAATTCTACACAGCTGCGCACCCATGCCAACGAGGGTTAGGGCGTCCCCCCAAGGCGACGCACACCAGCTCGTCCCCGTTGGTGTGGAATGCAGCGCGCAAAGCCGCGATGGGGACCGCCACCCGTCACGCACAGCCCGACACGGCGGAAGGTGGAGGACAGAGTGCAGAGTTGGCACGTGGAATGTTAGAGGAGGCATGAGAGATAAGACGAATGAGTTGATCGAAATAATGAAAGAAAGAGAATTAGATGTCGTGTGTATGTCGGAGACCAAACGGAAGGGCAGTGGTACTGAAGAGCTCCCTGGCGGGGCGTTAGTTCTATGGTCCGGAGTCCCGGAGAGCGAGAGCGCCTGCTAGGGATTGGGGGTGCTGCTGTCGTCTCGGTTGGTCGATGTTATGACTGAATATAAGGTTGTGAACTCAAGACTTCTCTGAGTTCGCTTTAAATTGGGACTGACGAAGTTATTCCTTTTGGCTGATTATGCGCCTGTAGCTTCGTCGTCCAGGGCTGAGCTGGAGGAGTTTTGGGAGAATGTAAGAGAAGTTCTAGATTTGGTTAGGGGAAAGGAAAGAATTGTTGTATGTGGTGATTTGAATGGATGGGTTGGTACCGCTCGACCAGGGTACGAGACGGTGCTTGGAAAGTTTGGCGATAAAAGAGTTAATGATGCTGGCTAGCTTATACTGGCTGTATGCAAGGAAGAGGGTCTTCTTGTGACAAACACTATGTTTAATCACAAGAAAATCCATATGTATACTAGAGAAAGAAAGAATGAGAGAAGTATGATCGATTTGTTCCTGGTGGATGACCGACTGCGAAAACAGGTGATGGATACGCGAGTGTTCAGGGGTGCTGACCTGGGAACGGATCACTATCTAGTGATTACTAGATTTAGAGGTCTGTTCGTGGGTTGGCGCTACCGGACGGCAGTAACAGAACCACAGTCGGTCTGTCGCATCCGAAGCTGGAAGCTTCAGGAAGCGGATACTAGAGACAAATATCATGCGAGGGTAGCCGAAAAGCTTGACACCATCGATGGCAGAAAAGAATGTGTGGAAAGAACATGGCAGAACCTTAGGGATGGAATGGTAAGTGCAGCGGAAGAAGTGTGTGGAACGATTAAAAGAGGCAGTAGTAAAAGAAGAGATGCATGGTGGAATGATGAAGTGAAAGAAGCTGTAAAGAAGAAGAAGAAAGCATGGTTAGACTACTTGGCCTCTAGTAATGATAAGGATATGAGAGAAAAGATGAAAGAAAGATATAAGCTGCAGAAAGTTCACACGAAAGCATTGATTGAGGAAGTGCGTGAAAGGTGTAGAATGGAAGCGGACGAAAGGTTGTCGCACAACTTAAAAGGAGAACTCCAAACTCTTCTGGAAAGAGGTTGGAAGGACGCGAAGTGGTGCGACAGCCTTAAGAATGAACAAAGTGCTTTCGAGAACCAATGACGTCCTCTAAGAAAAATCGGACGTCATGCAACGATGGAGCGAATTTTATAGAGAAATGTATGCGTGTGATGATCTTAGTGAGGGATCCGGGGGTGACGCCGTGACTGGTACGCCAGACCCGGACCTCGATGACATTGAGGTCATCAGTATGAAAGAGATTGAATGTGCGATTCGAAGTTTGAAATGTGGTAAGGCTGCGGGACTAGAAAGTTTCAGAGTTACTGCTGAAATGGTCAAGTATGGTGGACCTCGCGTCTGGGACAGCTTTCATCTGCTGTGCAATTTGTGCTGGCGGACGGGGGATGTCCCGGATGATTGGCGATCCGCAGTCATTGTGCCTTTATATAAAGGTAAAGGTTCAGATTTTGACTGCGGGTGCTATCGGGCGATCAGCTTGACCAGTTTAGCAAGTAAAGTTTACTCGAAGGTTTTGACACGTAGGATGCAAGAGAAATCAGAAAGATTTCTATGGGAGGCACAATGCGGATTTAGACCTAGAAGAGGATGCACGGATCAAATGTTTTCTCTCCGCATGATCACGGAAAAGCTTCTGGCTGCTAACCAGAAGATTTTCTGTGCTTTTGTGGATCTTGAGAAAGCATTTGATAAGGTTGTAAGGAAGAAAATGTGGGAACTGTTGCCGGGGTGTGGTGTGGATGGTCGATTGCTAAGGGCTGTGCAGTCACTTTACTGTGACTGTAAAACCTGTGTGCGGGTAGGACATGACCTTTCACACATGTTTGGCGTCCAAACGGGCGTAAAACAGGGTTGTGTCATGTCTTCCTGGCTATTCATACTGTATCTCGACAGCTGTTTACAGAAGCTGAAAGATAGCTGTTTGGGTGTGAAATTGGGTGACATTAATGTAAATTGTCTACTGTATGCTGGTGATGCAGTGCTTATTGCACCATCAGAGGCAGAACTGCAGGCATTAGTCACGTGTATGAAAGAGGAATGTGAAATTAAAGGTCTCCGTTTGAATGCTAATAAAACTAAGGTTCTGGTATTTGAAAGGGACGAAGAGAGAACGAAGTGTGAAATATGGGTAAATCAGGAATGTCTAGAACAGGTAAATAAAATTGTATACTTGGGGAGTGCTTTTAGCCGGGATGGAAGATGAGATTTAGATGTGGACAAGCGTGTCGCTGCCGGGAACAAAGTTAATGGTGCCCTAACTGCGTTAGTCAAAAGGCAAGGCGTAGTGAAGAGTGCACGCCTTGCAATACATAACGCAGTGTTGGTACCGACTTTTTTATATGGCAGCGAAACCTGGGTATGCCAGAAGAAGCATAAAAGCAAGTTGAATGCAGTGGAGATGCGATCTCTTCGTAAAATGTGCGGCGCTACCATGGCCGACCGAAAGCGAAACGAAGAGATTCGCAATATGGCAGGTTTGAAAGATGAACTTATCACAAAAATTGATAAGGGCGTGCTTCGATGGTTTGGGCACGTTGAGCGAATGAGTGAAGACCGAATGGTGAAGAAAATATATAGCGCGTAAAAGTTAATATTAAAAGGTGTCGAGGTAGACCGAGACTAACTTTCGAAGACCATGTGAGCAAATTGCTCGAAGAGGGGAGGGTCAAGAGTACTCGGATACCTAGACGTGCATGTATGAAGAAGTTAATGAATCTGAAAGAAGCGAAAGAGGTATGTAAGGATCGTGACACTTGGCGATCTGTTCTCTCTGGCTACCCCGTCAGGGATTGTGCGTGAAGATAAGTATTTTTAGTTGTCGCCTCTGAAAGACATCCCTCAGACAGGTAGTCAGTGGGGCTGCCACGATCACACTTAAACTGGTTGTTGAGGTATGGAATGGGCTTCATCATAGAACTTTTATTGAAATCTATAATTAGGTACTTTGTTATTTACTTACACAACAAAAACAAGGATCAAAGAAAGGAAACGAGGAAACATCATTGATCTATATAACCTATTTTATGTTAAATTTATCTTGACGCACAATTTTCGGATTTTCCTCATTTTAACGATTGAACAAATTTAAAATTAATTATTGCTCGTTAAGTTATCGAAGAGTTACGATTTTCGATCTCTTTATTTCTATAAAAGTTTTGTTAGTAGTAGTTTATTTACTCATGTGTTAGTATGTGTTGATAGCTTAATAATCACAGTGACTAATTGTGTGGGCTGACACCCACGTCGTACGTCTACTTATATTATATTCTTTTGTATAAATATATGATTTCTATGACTTCATCCTTGTGCATAATTGACTGCAACTATATTAGGAACTGATGCATCAATAACTAAAGAACAATTCTTTAGATTGTGGTATAACTATACAATCTAAAAACTAAAATTACCTTTTGCTCCATATGAACAGTGGTAGAGCCACGCGGCAGCTTTTGCTGTCGCACGGATGGGCCGGCTCGAACCGGGGTGGTACCACGACCTCACAGAATACCAGCGTGAAGTAGAGGTTTACCTCTGCGTTTCGCTTGGTGAGTGCAGGTGGCCGGAGGCCCTTTTTACTGGAAATGAGGCATTCCATCCTAGTCCTCACGGGTGAAAACGCATCTGCATTTTGATCTGTAACAGAGGATAGATGTAGATGTCTATGGGCCGCAGCAACCACTTACCATCAGGTGGACTGTGTGCTCGTTTTTCACCCTTATCCTATAAAAAAAAAGGTTAGATGGATTGACAACCTAATGGGGAAGGCCAATATTCAGCAGAGGACTTGTGATGTGTTGTAATGAATTGCAAATTGGCTATTTAATTGGCAATCTTATTAAAGTAATTAAATTTAAATTTATCATAACTTATGATGACTTTATGACAACGTATATATAATCTTCTTTATATATAAAAAGTACGTGTCACGTTGTTTGTCCGCGATGGACTCCTAAACTACTGAACTGATTTCAATGAAATTTTGCACACTCTGTGCAGTTTGGTCCAACTTGAGAGATAGGATACTTTTTATCTTGATAAGTGACACTCAAAATTTTTTTATTGCGAGTTTAAGGATTTTTTATATGAAGGGTCGTCGAAAAGGGCAGAACAACGACTGCCTGGCCAGCTAGTATATATATATATATATATATATATATATATATATATATATATATATATATATATATATATATATATAAAAGATTTTCCCTATTATTTTTACCTTATTATTATTATTACCTTACTGTATTGTATAATTAATTACCTTACTGCTACTTAACAACAAAAATAGCCTCCCACCCAATGTAATGTAAGTATTTATCGCTTGTGCTCTACTTGCGTTAGCACGCTGGTTTAACATTTATTTATCTTATTTCTGATACTTCTCATTTATTCATTTTTGTTGGGTTCCCCTGTTTCAATTATTTAAATGAGGCCACTTGCCCAAAATAAACACTGGCACTCGCGGCACCCAAATTGTTTTTATTTATTTATCGCTCTGAAATAAATCGGACGTTCTCGGCTTTGGTGGGTTATATTGCCGTATTTGATTGAGTCTCTGCAGTCTGCACAGATTGTAGTTAATTATAAATATAATTTTGCCTTCAACTTCCCAAGTGGTTCATGTATTTAAGAACAGTCTTTTTACACACGAGAATTTATCAAGTAATTTTTTTATATGTAAATGAGGAATGAGTGTCCGATTATATTATATCGATTTCCGAGCTAAAATTAAATTCTTTAGTAGTTTTGTAACAACTGTACGGGGATCGGAGAATATTTTGTGGATTATTCTACACCAATTTCTCAATGATTACGATATATTTTAGATGTTTCTAAACGAGCCTTTTCAGGATAAATGTTAGGGGACAACGATTTCTTATGTATCTAATAATGCATAAAAACTGACTCAATCCATCCTAATAATTGACAAAATTATTTTACTAAACTAATAATATTTAGAAAAACCGGACAATAAGAGCGTGTAGGAGCGTAGGCGTGTAGCGCCCTGGGAGTTCAGAATAAACTTAAAATGGTATATTATGTGGATAGGTAATTTATACTGGGAATCTAATCTATTCTCGTGGCTCTGGTCATTACATACATATAATCACGCCTCTTTCCCGTAGGGGTAGGCAGAGACCACTTCTTTCCACTTGCTACGATCCTTACATACTTGTTTCGCTTCGTCCACTTTCGTTGGCTCTGGTCAGTAGTTTAAAAATGTCTTACAATGCAGCGGTGAAGAATTTCGGTTCTATAAAGTCACACTGTCTTACGTACGTACATACGTCACTCTGTAATTGTATAGGTTTCTTACTCTGGTTCTGTACTCGTATAGACATCGTAGTCCTTCTGTACAAACACTTCTACACCTCGATATACTGAGAGTGAATTTGGCGCCGCTGAAGGAACTATAGCTTCACCCAAATTTCACTACAATTTCAAACAAAATTGAAAGCTTTCTCATAGTTCATATATGCATGACAAAGTAGCAGATTGTACTTATCAGTTTTCGGTACAGTTTTCTAAAGACTGTGTACTTGTAGGTCGTCTATAATATCTATTAAAGTATTTTCGGAAACCGGCTTGTTCAGATGACTGGAATTCCTCCTTCTATGTTTTTAAGACACTAGACAATAATATATTAATCTATATATTATCTGTACATATAAATAGAATTTTTGTGTCTGTAATGTCACCATAAATATACTCGTACAGCTTCCTTATATTAAGCTAAGGGGATTATTTACATGCTATTAAGACTTGAATGACTATTTAAAAAAATCTGTCTGTCTCTCCGTCCAGGCTAATCTTCGAAATGGTTGAACCGATTGTAATGAAACATGAGGAAGTGTGACCACGACCACGAGTGATCTTGGCTATATTTTTTTCGAAAAATATTGATATTTTTCTTTAGAAAAAAATTTATAAAATAATTGGTTTTAAATAATTATCTTAAATACGCCACATTAAAAAAATTCAGACGAAACCGGTTTGAGTCGGTAGTATATAATATAATAGATTTCATTCGTATTATGTTGTCGTCTATTCTCTTTCTCTTTCATTTCTACGTTAAGCTATGTATCTACATTATGTATATATCTGTGTGATGTAAAGCTGTCACAACCCTGGAACATAGATACTTTTAATTTCGTTGATAAATCCCCATATATAAAAAACCTCAGTCTCGCTAAAACTCAAAAACAGCTCGAACGATTCTGATCAAATTTTTGTGTGTATTCGAATGGGTCCCTGTATGGTTTAGATTCACAATTGAAGCCGGGAGATGGCGCCGTTGTCGAGATACAGAAATCATCCGTACAAAGCCGGGGCGGATCGCTAGTATGTAGGTATATTTATTTCAGTTTTTAGCAACAAGAAACATCTTTTATATTTTTCATTATTATGTCACAAAAACGTTTCTCGTAAACCTGGAACACACACACACACTCAATCCGACGACTTGTTACACACATTTTAATGAATGAATCAAGCTCAACACGAACGAAGCTCACGCTTGTGAGCTCATGGCCTAACAATGACTGAGAAACTAAGTTTATATTATATTATGTTGAAAAAGCGTGGCTACGGCCAAAGAAATCAGTTTTTAGTTAAGTATCATTTAAGTGTTAATACCTAAATAAGGTCGTCTTTTTAAAGAAAACTAGTGTTGATAACGATTATTAATTCAGACATTCATTTATTATATCGTAATGTTTTATGTGTTTAAGTTTCTTAATTTCAACTTTCAAATGAATGGATGCCTCGAATCATACCTGAAAAATTCTGTAGAGTCTACTACACCTGGGGATGCCTCGTGTAGAGGCGAAACACGTGTCATATTGTCGTCGGTGTTGTGTCTTTCCTAGTGTAGTGGTGTTAGGAGTAGTGATGTTGGGCTTAGTAGTGACCCGTCACCACTAATATACGGGATAGTGCACGCAATTGCGGGAGGGCGGGAGGCGCTCTTCAAACTAGGTAAGACACATCATTGAGCGGATATTGGCAAAGTAAAATTTTCCAACTTTAATATCACATAAACGCCTGATTCTATTAATTATCTATCGTAGTAGAGCCATGCTGCAGCTATATTATTGTTGTAGGAAGAATGGTTTAGCCAGGTTCAGTTCGACCGGGGAATGACCACGCTCTCACGAAACACCAGCGTGCGAGAAAATATGTCGTGGACTGATATCAACCAATCGGCGCCGAAACAGCGATATACCTAATATCTATTCCTTTATACATGGTAGAGCCATGCTGTAGCTATATTATTGTTGTGGGAAGAATGGTTCGGCCAGGTTTGGTTCGACCGGGGAATGACCACGCTCTCACGAAACACCAGCGTGCGAGAAAATATGTCGTGGATTGATGTCAACCAATCGGCGCCGAAACAGCGATATAATATCTATTCCTTTATACATGGTAGAGCCATGCTGCAGCTATATTATTGTTGTAGAAAGAATGGTTCGGCCAGGTCCGGTTTGACCGGGGAATGACCACGCTCTCACGAAACACTAGCGTGCGAGAAAATATGTCGTGGACTGATATCAACCAGTCGGCGCCGAAACAGCGATATACCTATTATCTATTCCTTTATACATGGTAGAGCCATACTGCAGCTATATTATTGTTGTAGAAAGAATGGTTCGGCCAGGTTCGGTTTGACCGGGGAATGGCCACGCTCTCACGAAACACTAGCGTGCGAGAAAATATGTCGTGGACTGATATCAACCAATCGGCGCCGAAACAGCGATATAATATCTATTCCTTTATACATGGTAGAGCCATGCTGCAGCTATATTATTGTTGTAGAAAGAATGGTTCGGCCAGGTCCGGTTTGACCGGGGAATGACCACGCTCTCACGAAACACTAGCGTGCGAGAAAATATGTCGTGGACTGATATCAACCAGTCGGCGCCGAAACAGCGATATACCTATTATCTATTCCTTTATACGTGGTAGAGCCATACTGCAGCTATATTATTGTTGTAGAAAGAATGGTTCGGCCAGGTTCGGTTTGACCGGGGAATGGCCACGCTCTCACGAAACACTAGCGTGCGAGAAAATATGTCGTGGACTGATATCAACCAATCGGCGCCGAAACAGCGATATAATATCTATTCCTTTATACATGGTAGAGCCATGCTGCAGCTATATTATTGTTGTAGAAAGAATGGTTCGGCCAGGTCCGGTTTGACCGGGGAATGACCACGCTCTCACGAAACACTAGCGTGCGAGAAAATATGTCGTGGACTGATATCAACCAGTCGGCGCCGAAACAGCGATATACCTATTATCTATTCCTTTATACATGGTAGAGCCATACTGCAGCTATATTATTGTTGTAGAAAGAATGGTTCGGCCAGGTTCGGTTTGACCGGGGAATGGCCACGCTCTCACGAAACACTAGCGTGCGAGAAAATATGTCGTGGACTGATATCAACCAATCGGCGCCGAAACAGCGATATAATATCTATTCCTTTATACATGGTAGAGCCATGCTGCAGCTATATTATTGTTGTAGAAAGAATGGTTCGGCCAGGTTCGGTTTGACCGGGGAATGGCCACGCTCTCACGAAACACTAGCATGCGAGAAAATATGTTGTGGACTGATATCAACCAGTCGGCGCCGAAACAGCGATATACCTATTATCTATTCCTTTATACATGGTAGAGCCATGCTGCAGTTATATTATTGTTGTAGAAAGAATGGTTCGGCCAGGTTCGGTTTGACCGGGGAATGGCCACGCTCTCACGAAACACTAGCGTGCGAGAAAATATGTCGTGGACTGATATCAACCAGTCGGCGCCGAAACAGCGATATACCTATTATCTATTCCTTTATACATGGTAGAGCCATACTGCAGCTATATTATTGTTGTAGAAAGAATGGTTCGGCCAGGTTCGGTTTGACCGGGGAATGGCCGCGCTCTCACGAAACACTAGCGTGCGAGAAAATATGTCGTGGACTGATATCAACCAGTCGGCGCCGAAACAGCGATATACCTATTATCTATTCCTTTATACATGGTAGAGCCATACTGCAGCTATATTATTGTTGTAGAAAAAATGGTTCGGCCAGGTTCGGTTTGACCGGGGAATGGCCACGCTCTCACGAAACACTAGCGGGCGAGAAAATATGTCGTGGACTGATATCAACCAGTCGGCGCCGAAACAGCGATATACCTATTATCTATTCCTTTATACATGGTAGAGCCATACTGCAGCTATATTATTGTTGTAGAAAGAATGGTTCGGCCAGGTTCGGTTTGACCGGGGAATGGCCACGCTCTCACGAAACACTAGCGTGCGAGAAAATATGTCGTGGACTGATATCAACCAATCGGCGCCGAAACAGCGATATACCTAATATCTATTCCTTTATACATGGTAGAGCCATGCTGCAGCTATATTATTGTTGTAGAAAGAATGGTTCGGCCAGGTTCTGCTCGACCGACGTCATATGAATTTGACGAAAAAACTCCAGCCAAGTGTAGAAAGGTAGGGGATGAAATTTTTAGACGTCTTTTTCTTTTTAACCTTGACATTGCAGTATTGGTAAGTCCACTTTAAAAAAGTTTAAACCGATTTCAATAAGCTAAAAGGAATAAAATCATTTACGCATTAATTAACTTCCGTGTAGTTTGCGGTAAAGTTTTCGCTAAAAGTTCAACATATTATATTTTAATTGTAATCTCCTCACGTATAATTCTAATCTCATTATAATCATGTTTTGCGATGCAACTGGTGAATTTTTTAGCTTAATCCAATATAAATAAATTACCTTATTTTATTATCACTGATAATACTATAAGATAGATCTATATATCTGTAATATATATTTAGATCTAAGATATATTTTATATATATAATAAAATATCATAATATGTTTCTCTTCTGGAATCAATTTTAATTCTTTGACTTTAAGAACTGACCAATGAGATCGCGGGTTGTGGTATGCGGCTTCTTTTCCTAGAACTCCACTCCGTGTTGGGACGGCCGGGACTCGGTTTAAGTACAGAACATTCAAACCTGAATGCAGGAGCACCATATTCGCCCGTATTGAGTTATTTAGTAAAGTTAAACTGTAAAATACATACAAGATAATTACATAATTATACAGTTTTTCACGTCTATGCACGTTACATCTTTATGCTAAATGTAAAGGTAAACGAGAAATATAAATGAATACTTCGTCTCAAAATGTCACTGACTGTTAGAAGTCTATGTATGTCCTCAATATAAAATCACTGTGAAAATGGTTATTCATACCTTAAAACTTTTCTTTAATAGGTAGGTACCTATTTTATTTGGCAAACCTTTTATAACAAACTGTAACAGCCTATTCTACTCCCTCGGGAGTTGAACTTTCCATAAACTTTGCTTAGTGGGTGTCTACGTCGAGAAAAGGGTATAGTTATATTATACTCGTATAATTATGCGAAATTTCAAGTCAATCGGGCGTATAGTTTTGAAGATCTCGTGATGAGTGAGTGCGTCAGTGATATTTCGCTTATATATTTAGATTATTGTTTTATGTAACTATTATAACAGAAAACAGCTCAGTCACTTGAAACATTAAATATATATATATTACCGATATTATTTTTTTATTTTTTATACAATAAGGGTGACAAAAGAGTAGAGAGTCCACTTGATCGTAAGTGGATGCTGTGTAAAACAGACATATACATCTATCCTCGATTAAGAAGCAAAATCCAGGTGCGTTGTCACACCCGAGAACTAAGATGGAATGCCTCGTTTCCGGTAAAAAGGGTCTCCACTTCCTTGAATTCAGCATACTAAATACAATAGCATTAAACTGTTATATACAACGTTGGTATTCTGTGAGAGCGTGGTCCTTTCTCAGTCGAGCCGACCTATTCGTGCTACAACCATAACATAGCAGCAACGAGGCTCTATCACAGAGTAAGCATGTGGCTCTACCTCGTACAAATATTTGATATCAGTATGATATCACATTTATATCTTTATATTCTATACTTTTCGAATCTCACACTGATACTTATGTACGTAATATTATAAGATCTTACCAAAAAGCATTACAATAAGCGCCAATACAATACAAGACCAATTTTTTTCTATACAATAATATACAAAATCCGTTACTTACATTCCATTCCCTGAAGCCGCGAGTTGGGCACGAAGCTATCTCGACGAGATTTCGAAATTCCAAGAAAGGCAGAGCCTTATAAATTATCTCAAAAGCGCCGACGCGGCCCTAAAGCCAGAAAGTTTTTTTACTCCACAGGTAGGCTGGCGCTAAGAAGGGAATGGAATTTATAGCACGCCTGCTAAACTTTGATGCTTGCCTATAAGCAAGTTAGTTTTATTTATTGTATATAATATACTTTTTAATATTTGCCGTCAAGTATCGAATAGAATTTTTTATCCAATATAGGTACACTATTAGCACAGACTTAATATTATATTTTATTAATACTATGCTATTAATCCTGCAATTCACCCCGTATCGCCACAGCTTGAGGATTCGATTTCTTTGGTCCAACTCTCAATTTGGTGACCATGTGTCATCGTCACCAAAACGTCTTGTCAACTTCCAGTTGACAGCGAACTTCAAGCATCGACTCGGTGACGGGTATGTTAAACAATCAACAACCCTCGTTGACGCTTTACTGTTACTTACTTTTATACAGGATAGAATATAATAATAATTCAATATAGATTACAAGGAATTCCTACTGAAAGTGTTTTTTTTATACTTGTACCACTGGCTAGGGAAAAACTCCGTCTTGGGAAGAACCAACATGAAACGGGATTTATTTATACTTTTCATCTATTAGTAGTACATCGTAAATTTTAAACAAATTTAGTGTAATCGTTATAAAGTTATAAAAGAACTGTTACGGTTATAGCCTATTAAAAATCCATTGCTGAACACAGGCCTTGTCCACAAATTGCTCCATAGGACGGACATTTTCCACATTTGCCACGCTTGGCTTGGGTATGAAACAGCGGTTTTTTAAATTTTTAATTGTTACTAGAAAGACGCTGCTGCCCATCTCTAACGGTGCGTACACATTACATAACATAACGTGTTATAAAATGTTATATAAAATGTGGAGACCGAACGTTATAAAATTGTTATATAACGTGACACAAATGTTATATAACTCGATATGCGACGGAGGCGTCGCGCTGGGCAACGACAAACGACAGTGTAATATAACATTGTTATATTGTATTGTTATTCTAGTGTGTACAGTATTGTTATATGTTGCAATGTCGAAAAACAATTTTAAATAATGTGGCCGTGTTATAAAACAAAAGTTACACAACATGTTACTTAATCTGTACGCACCCTTAGGCATTTCTTTTCTACTCAGTATTAGTTTAAGCGATCACATTATTTATTAATTAAGGCCTTATCTTAAATTACGTATGTATTCTTAATAAAAAGTTGAAAAGTATCAAAATTTTTTCAGTATCCAATCTGTACTTGCCGAATATGTAAACTGTAAAAAAGCGCGTGGTGAATGCACAACGTTTCTCGGAAAATAGGGCTGTTGCAACAAATCAACACATTCCGGGATGCAGGCAGCCCTGCAGGTCGTCTCCTAATAATAGCATTCATTGTATGCGCTGGCGCCCCGCTTCTAGTACCCGAGCAGCCTACAATAAAAATATTAAAAGCCATTTTTGTAGGAATGATAAGCTGTTATTTAATCATGAGCATATGGGATTCCTTGATAGGATTACTTAATGTTCATACACTATGACCTAACGTCAATTTCTATATTAAATAAGTATTCTATTCACCAGCCATAAGACCAAATAAATATATAATATATTATAATGAGCAAGAACATAACAATGTTTTAAAAGTTAAAAACAGTATGTGCTTTTAATATAACTTATATATTAGTATTAACTATAGAAATTGTGATTTCGGAAAATTACTACTTCTATCATGTATTAATTTTAGTCTTCGAAAAACCTTAAGGTTTCATACCATTGTTTTTCATTTAAAATTTTGATTCCTGAGTAACTTATTGACTTTTATTAACTGAGCTAATCTTATACTGCCGAAATATGTTTAACTTTGAACAACGGTTACTACAGTCCATTCAGGTTGGCGCTTTCCTAGTTGACGTTATGTACATAAATTTTATGGAGCATTGTACGTTTTGACATGGTGTGAAATTTTGATAACTGTTCGACTTAAATGTTTGCGTAATATCAGTGTAAAAAAGCTTATTGTTTATGATTTAATCGTTATAATCCGTCTGCGACAATCATATATGACTATAGTATGTGGTCATAGTTCTTTCTCCATCAGTAAGAATTTTTATGATTCCGACAGTTGTGGATTTTTATATGATAGCTACCTGAACCCCGAGATTTCGTCCGCGTGGAATTTATTACGATTGATGAATTGATGAATTACATGGGTTTCCAAATTTTTGCGCGGAACTCTTATTTTTTTTAAATTAAAGTACCTAGTCTAAGTTACTCTTATAATATCAGCAATTTGTCAGTGAAAATCCCGTCAAAATCAGTCCAGCCGTTTCGGAGATTAGCCGGAACAAATAGACAGTCAGATGGACAGACGGACAGACAGACAGACAGACAGACAAAAACTATAAAAATTGTATTTATGTTATTAGTACTGTATATCCTTTCATATGCATTTAGTAAAAAGCTGTAATTTTGAAATTACAAACAGACCCTTCAATGTTATGTATTTGTATAGATATACAAATACATACAAAACAAATACAAAATAGTACGTAGGTATGTTAATTTGATAAGAAAAAAATTATTAAATTTCTTAACACATCTTTTTAGGGTTCCGTACCTCAAAAGGAAAAAACGGAATCCTTATAGGATCACTTTGTTGTCCGTGTGTCTGTCTGTCAAGACCCTTTTTCTCAGGAACGCGTGGAGGTATCAAGCTGAAATTCATATAAAATACTCAAGTTTACTGTCCCTTGGAGCTGTGAAAAAATCAAACTTCTAAGCCAACGCAATCAAAAGATACAGCCGTTTATGCCGCAAATTTTCAACATTCGCAAGAGACTCAAAACCTACAGGGTACTTCCCGTGAACTCAGAATCTTAAAATTTGGTACGAAGCAACGTATTATAGCACAGATAAAGGAAAAATTGCGAAAAGCAAAAATTTTTAGTTATATCATATAATAAAAATATTTTAAATAATTTTAAACTTATATACCTACGGATTTGTTCGGAACCCTCGGTGCGCGAGTCCGACTCGCACTTGGCCGGTTTTTTTTATAATCTGATTGTAAGTGAATGCTGTAGCTCAAGGTAGCACATTTATACACGATTACGAGCCGAAATTCCCTAGCAAAATTCAGAATGCGTTATATTACCCTAGAAGACAGGAGGACGAGTAAAAAGAGAATTGAGTACCGATTTATCACCATTCACCAAACGAATCACACCAGAATTATTTTACTATTTTACCTCTTTTTTATGGGATAGGGTGACAAACGAGCACACAGTCCGCCTGATGGTAGGTGGTCGCTGTGGCCCATAGAAATCTACATCAATCCTCGTTTGCGAATCAAAATGCAGATGCGTTGTTACCCGTGAGGACTAAAACGAAATGTCTCGTTTCCAGTAAAAACGGTTTCCAGTTCTCTACATGCACCATACGAACCACAGCGGCGTTAAGCTGTTATTTTACGCTGGTATTCTGTGAGAGCGTGGTCCTTCCCCGGTCGAGCCGACCCATTCGTGTTACAACTATACCAGAAATATTGTTAAAAATAAATTAAATGACATATGCATATATCCTCGATTAAGTATCAAAATGCACATGCGTTGTCATCCATTTCATGTTATTCCTCAGCTAAGATGGAATGTCCCGTTTCCAGTGAAAAGGGTCTCCGGTTCTCCACACTCTCCATACGAAACACAGCTGCATTAAGCTGCTATTTCATTCTGGTATTTTGTGAGAGCGTGGTCGTATTCCGGTCGAGTCGACCCATTCGTGCTACAACCATAATATAGCTGCAGCGTGGCTCTACCATGTATAACGAAGTAGATTTTGTATGGCTGTTTCGGTGCCGATTGGTTGATATTAGTCCAAAAACACATCAATTTAGTTCTATTCCGATATGCTATTCGATATTTTAACCGAGTTCAAAAATCGAGAAGCTTATAGAAACAAAACTAATGTTTTTTTATATGTTTAGTGATTTCGCGGAACTTTCACCCGTAAGGGTATCCTCTTTTTTCTACAAAAATACAGGTGATTTTTTAATGTAATTATTTAGACGACATTCTCGTTGTTACTTTGAACTAGTGATACTTGTCTACTCAAAAAAAAAACTTTTAAATTGTACTTTATTTCCTCAATCGACTGTCTTCAAAATCGTCGATTTTAGCGCCGACTTCTAAAGCCTATTTATTTTGTGGAACTTTTACTCTTTATTATTTCTGAAAGTAGTTTTACTTTTGCAAAAGGTGCATTATTTGGAATAGGTACTTGAGAATTTGTTTAGAGAGAATAGAAAATTAACTATTTAAAAGTTTTCTTGTGAATATAGATCGTAGAATTTATTCATTAAGTTAAAACAATGAGAATTGTAGCAATGACGTGATTAGAAAGAAGATTTCTTACTTTTAAAGCCAAGGCAAAGTTAGGTTTATGTGTAGAAAGGTCTTCGAGATGGAAGAAGGTCATCGATATAGAGGTCTCGAAGACCTTGTACACATAAACCCAACATTGTAAAACATATTAAAATTAATTCAATAGTTAGAAACAATACGATATGTAAACATACGTTGCGTCGATCTGTACCAACCAAAGTACGTTCATAAAGCATCTGCTAGACGTTAAACGCAACATAGACAACTAGAGCCATGAAACAACGGCTCTTTGGACGCAATTGAACACGCCATTCTGGTTTTTGCAGCTAACAGGTTT
Organism: Parnassius glacialis; assembly: GCA_033319125.1. Lineage (NCBI taxonomy): Eukaryota > Metazoa > Arthropoda > Insecta > Lepidoptera > Papilionidae > Parnassius > Parnassius glacialis. The sequence continues at coordinate 21,658,579 of JAVANC010000009.1, forward strand.
CGGTTGGTATTCCATTGATTGTATTTCTTGAACGGATGGTGTGCTGTGGAATTTGGGGCACGACGCTGACTCAACGCCGATTTAATCCCTTCCCTATAACTCGGAGGTAATCTCGATAGGCGAACGCGGATGTGAACGGTCTGTGTGAGTAGATGTTGGGCACGTTGTAAGAGCGAAATACAAGAAGCTGGGTGTTGTAAGCCTATTCAAAAGGGCAGTCATGACCATGTTAAAATATTGAGTAACTAAATTCTTTACAAGTTATATACTCCGTCCGACCTTCTGTATATCGAGGACCTTTTTCTCAATTGAGCAACTAAACCCTTTAAACAGTTATATACTCCATCCGACCTTCTTTATGTCGAGGACTTTTTTCTCAAGAACGGGTAGAGGTATCAACTTGAAATTGATATCAAATACGGTCTCCGGTCACTTGGAAAAATTCAAGGTTCCAAATCAACGCAATCAAAAGATACGGTGATTTTATGGTCACATATTATGTATTTTGAGTGGGTACTTTGCGTTGATCGAGAATCATGAAATTTGGCAAGGAGCAAGGTCTCAAAGCACTAGTAAAAGAAAATAAATTTTAAAATCGTAGTAATATCACATAATTTAATATTCATTAAAAACTTACATTTCCAGTTGGAGCATTGAGCGTAATATAGTACACCGACATTTATGATATGACATTTTTTTCACTACTTTTCCGTCAGAACAATGTTCGGAGCTTAGTGTTTACTTACTTTACCTATAACTTACGAATTTAGTAGTAACTTAATTATTTTGTTGAAAGTAAGTGCTTACAAGTTTATACGGAAACCTTAGGCCACGATTTCTACTCGAATTTATCCCGTTTTTAAATGTTAGACAATTCTAATTGTATTCGTTGATTCTTCAATAAGTAATCTTTTTAGTAAGCGTTTCGAAAAAATGCTTAATTATTTTTATTGGTGATATTATTGCGTAGAATTTTATATGAATTTAATTACGTTTTATATTCATTCAATTATCATCTGTCGAAGCCACGAAGCAATAAAAGCACTGGCATCGTAAAAATATAATACTGCAATTTTTATGAGTATAACATTTAATAGTCCATTCGGTCAGACCTAGCATTCAGTGCGTATTCTTTTACCACAGCGCCCGCATCTCGTAACTTGAAAGTCTTGTTTTCTTTTGTTATTATCTGTGCCTGGTAACCTCCTTTATGGTTAATAACTAAAGAAGTGTGTTGGTTATGGCTAAGATAAATCTTGGTCCCAAGTTTTAGCATTATATTTATCTATTTCCTCTATTATAGCGAGCAACCAGAGTTCAATCCCCACCGGCACTCATGAAGTTGTTCATTGCAATATTAGTTGCTGATTATCTATATCCACGTGCTAGACTGTGGAAGACATACCGCACGGATATTGAATGTCTAAAAAATAATGTTTTTCGAGGACATGTAAAGTTATATAAATATAATAATACAGGGGTGAGAGGGAGGCCCAGCTATGACGAGCATTAAGTATTGTAGTGCTGTGCTAGTCTCAAATTTCATTAAAGATTTGGTATTACATAATTAATAAGTACCATTCTAATATTTTTTTAAATAACGAATTTCACCTAACCTAGCCAATCAGTCGGTGTAATATGTTTAAGCCAGTTGTTTCCATATTATTATTATTTTTTTATTTTTTTATAGGACAAGGGTGACAAACGAGCACACAGTCCACCTGATGGTAAGTGGTTGCTGCGGCCCATAGACATCTACATCTATCCTCTATTACAAATCAAAATGCAGATGCGTTGTCACCCGTGAGGATTAAGATGGAATGCCTCATTTCCAGTAAAAAGGGCCTCCGGACACCTGCACTCACCAAGCGAAACGCAGAGGTAAATCTCTACTTCACGCTGGTATCCTGTGAGATCGTGGTACCACCCCGGTTCGAGCCAGCCCATCCATGCGACAGCAAAAGCTGCCGCTTGGTTCTACCACTAACTAATCAATATAAGTTATTAAGAATAACTCAAAAACTATTGGTCTAATCTTGGTCAAATTCATATGGGACTACACGAGAAGTACCAGCTTTCAAATAAAAAAAAGAATCATCGAAATCGGTCAGCCCAACTGAGTACCGTCTCCTTTTTGGAAGTCGGCAGAAAACAGAGCAAACCTTTTAGCATCAACAAAAAGCGATTCGTAAAACAACATTGACATGCAAGTGATACTGCTGGCGCAAAAATGGACAACTATTAATATACCAGTGACCTTCTTACTCGATTACTGTAATAATTATATTCCCACGACAACAAATGCAATTGTTACGGCCACAAGGTGGCTACTAGGATGTCGCAAGAAACAGGAGAGCGGCCTTCACGGACGACTAGGGTATCTATGTATCAAGACAAACGTAACAATAACTTTATACTTTATACAGCAGACAGCGGAAACAGTGCTTTTAATCAAAAGATATATTTTGAGACTAGCTGTTCCCCGTGACTTTCGACTGTTCGCGTTCAATTTATTACTTAATGGTTTTATTATTTTTGCGCGGAATTCTAATTATTTTTTCTAAAATAAAAGTAGCCTAAGTTACTCCTTATAACATCAGCTATCTGCCAACGAGTCTCGTAAAAATCGGTCCAGCCGTTTCGGAGATTATCCGGAACATACAGACAGACAGACAGACAGGTAGATAGACAAAAATTTTAAAAATTGTTTTTAATTTAAAATAATAACTTTTTGTTATAAGTACCCTATGTACCTATATAAGCATTTACTGAAAAGCTGTTATTTTGACATTACAAACAGAAACTTCAATTTTATTAATTTGTATACCTAGGTATATAGATAACTGCCTTATATTTTGTTAACAATTACATTTGGCAGATATTTACCGATTACTCTAAGTATTAAGCTCCAAGTATATCAATCTAGCATCCCCTGTCGCACACACTGACAACATTGTGAAAGGAGAACAAAGATTGCTTTAAGGTTCGTCGAGTTTGTGGCTAGGGCAAGGTTACAAATCTCATTTTCCTTAGTTTGGACATTATCCTCGTCCAACGGGAAATGTTCGAATGGGGTATTCTGGAAACGTCACAGACTTATATAACTTGTTTATATTTCCTCTCTTTTAATATTTAAAACAAACAATTCAAATTGTTTATTGCGAATATAGGTTGATACAGTTGGTGTTTACGTAGTTTATCACTTATAGAACAAACATTTAGTACAGATATATTCCGCCGTTTAGCATGCAATATTCATCACATTTTATCACTTTCATATTAAATTAACACATGCTCTAATAATAATTGGGGTTCACATGAAACATAATCATAAATAATAGCGATAAGTTAGTTTATTAATAATATATTATATAAGTCAAGTCAATTTTTTTTTATAGGATAAGGGTGGCAAACGAGCACACAGTCCACCTGATGGTAAGTGGTTGCTGCGGCCCATAGACATCTACATCTATCCTCTATTACAAATCAAAATGTAGATGCGTTGTCACCCGTGAGGACTAAGCTGGAATGCCTCATTTCCAGTAAAAAGGGCCTCCGGCCACCTGCACTCACCAAGCGAAACGCAGAGGTAAACCTCTACTTCACGCTGGTTTTCTGTGAGGTCGTGGTACCACCCCGGTTCGAGCCGGCCCATCCGTGCGACAGCAAAAGCTGCCGCGTGGCTCTACCACTGTTAGAATTTAGTTATTCTGAGTCATGTAACAGTTAATTATTGAATTTCATATTACAAAGATTAATAATATAGTGTTTTTTATATAAAGATATAAAATGACACGAATATAGTTTGGCAAATCTTAATTTTTTTTTCGTATTTAAATTTTATAAGGAAATTTAAATAATTACATATCTAGACAAGTTTTGTCAGTAGTGTTTTGTATCTTTATTTACGATGTAAAACGTTCGCTTTTTGTCTCTCATCTCTGTTGCGCAGTATACTTAAGACGAACAGGCACGACGCCACTACAGCTTCGAGGTCGAACGCCTGGCATTGCCAAATTTGAACGAATGACGTCAGCCTTTGTCGACGACGACTGAACCAACTGTACCACGCAGTACTACGAATTCGTAATCCGATATTCATTGCCTTTTTGTTAACATGGTAAATTAAAGACAGCTTAGTATGAAAGCAATGAATTGCAAATTCTAATACAGAATTACATTAACGCAAACGTTAAGTATTAGATACTAATAAGAAACAACTGACGAAAGCGGTCACATCGCGTCAATTCTCACGGGTCGACGTCTCTTTATTTAGGAGACAAAGAAGTAATCATATTATGACCATTTTTGTTTTGAATTTATGGACTAATAACATTTCCATTACATAAAATAAGTAAATAGGGTGAGTATAGTAATAACACGAACCACTCTTAAAATAATTTGTGATGTAAACAAAGTGATTAAGACAAAAGATGTTCCACACAAATAATAATGACCTCATGTATTTATTTGTAGTCGTCAGATTAGACTTTACTGAGAATTTTATATTATTCAACAAAGTTTTCTTTATGAAGTCTTGAAAATGATAATTAGATACGTCTAGTATATTATTTTTTAATTATTTATTTTATTTATTAAGATATACAAACAAATGTACAAATACAAAGGTATTTATAAAAGTATTATCAAAAAAGAGTATCGCATATGTACATTCAACACCGTATACCACATATCTTTTATCTTTATATATAAAAATTACGTGTCACATTGTTTTTTCGCGATGAACTTCTAAACGACTAAACTGATTGCAATGAAATTTTGCACACTGTAATTATGCAGTTTGGTCCAACTTGAGAGATAGGATAGTTTTTATCCCTATATAGTTTATATTCCCTCAATATTTTTATTACGAATTTAAGAATTTTTATAGGACGCAGGATCGTCGGAGATGGCAGAACGTCTGCCTGGCCAGCTAGTAGGTACGTAGTATAAATATTATGTAACAAGTTGAAGAGAAAATATTAGGTATTATCACAAAAAAAAAACCATAAATATTAAACACTATAAAAGAATCTTGCATGAATCAAATATTAAATTTGTAATAGCTGTAATTTATTCTTAATATATTTTTTAAAGCACAAATGTGAGACAGTAAAAATATCAATATCGCTAAAGTAATCATTATACGATTGCACTATGCGTCTTAACTGTGGCTCATCGATATATTATTGTAGTTTTAGTCGGATCGGAAATTAAAATAAATAAATTTTATTTATATCCTTGTTTCGTTTCAAACATTTTTAAGTCCTCAATTAACATAATTATCGATTTTTTGTGATACTGGCGATGCTCCTCCCTATCACCGATTTGAGATCTGAAAATTCCCATAACTAATGCACAATATTTTGTGTAATAGCAAATTAGCTCTATTTATAACACTTATTAAATTTATTTACTATACAAAAATATATTTTTAAAGAATAAGGGTGACAAACGAGCATACAGTCCACCTAGTAGTAAATGGATACTCGAACTATGGCCCATAAATATATCATAATTTATCTTCCGCGTTATCCTATTCGCTAAGATAGAATACCTTAAGTTAAAAAAACTCTCCGGTTTATTACACTCACCATACAAATCCCTTACAGAATAACCATAACACTAAACTACTATTTTACGCTGTTATTCTGTAAGAGCTTGGTCCTTCCCGAGGTGAGCAGTTCGTGCTATAACCATAACATAGATACAGCATGACTCTACCACGTGTATAATATACATTATTTATTATAATAAAAAAACTAAAGTTATCATACATTCCTTTTTTATATGAGAGACGGCAAACTAGTAGACGGCTCACCTGATGGTAAGTGACTACCGCCGCCCATGAACAAGTGCAACACCAGGGGAATTGCAAGTGCGTTGCCGGCCTTTAAGAAAGGAGTAAACTCTTTTCTTGAAATCCTACTCTCAGGCTCAAACAAAAACTCTGGCTGCGTTTCCTCCACAGAAATCTAGTGCCTTATTATTTAGATTTCTGTGGTTTCCCCCCATGACCCCAATGTATACTTTTTTATAGAATAAGGGTGACAAACGAGCGCACAGTCTACCTGATGGTAAGGGGATGATGTGGTCTATAGACATTTACATTTATCCTCAATTAAGAATTAAACTGTGGATGCACCCCCTGAGGACTGAGATGGAATGCCTCTTTTCCAGTAAAAAGGGTCTCCGGTTCTCTACACTCACCATACGAAACACAGCAGTGTTAAGCTGCCATTTTACGCTGGTATTTTGTGAGAGCGAGGTCCTTCCCCGGTCGAGCTGATCCATTCGTGCTACAACTGTACTACTAATATAGCTACAGCATGGCTCTACCACTGAAAGCTTTGATGACTGATACTTTGATGGTGTATAAAGCACTTTAGTTAGGTACTTTTATAAATGAAAACTTGGGAAATGCTAGAAGGAGCTCATCTCAGGCTTCCGATATAAAGCGGTATAACCAATAACCATCCCGTTTACGCCAGACGTGAGATATCCAGCCTGGTGACGTGCGGCAGCGTCTAAGGTGCCAGACGTCTGCTACAGCAACCGCCAATCTACCTGCCAAGCGTGACGATTGGAAAATGTTCCCTCCTAGTGGAGAGGACCATATCCAGCACTGGACCTTATGACTGGATTTTAGGTCTGATGAAAAAAGAAAAAAATATTAACAAGCATAAACTTTGAAAAATATCAACTTTGGAAGCCTCTGTTCAACATTGAACTTATTATTGACTAATGGGAAAAAGAGATAATCATCAACATCTTTATCATTACAGCCCTTCACAAGTCCACTGCTGAACATAGGCCTCCTCCAAGGAATGCCACAAAGCAAGCTCCAGGTTGTTTTACCAGGTCGTCACTCCATCTAGTGGGGGGTCGCCCTACACTTCGCAGACGAAGTGATAATATACAATAGAAAATAAGGTAAATGAGAACAATATAAATATTTATTTAATAGAACTAAGGTATATCCTACAGAAGCGAATTTAATAGCAAAAGCTTAAACAAGCAAAGATCAAGCGAAAGCTAGACGGGTGCCTCATTAACTGTGTTTGTCCAATCTCTCGCGCTATCGTGTTACTCCGTCTAGGTTTTACTTGTACTCTAAAGCGCTTTAACGCTTAAAGAAACTAAAGCAATTTTGCTATTTGACAAAATTTTCTACTGAACCTTATTTAAAAAAGACATATTTCCTAATGCTTGCAATGTTGTAAGTCATCAGCTTAATACTTAGAGTTATGCTCTAAGGTTTAACAATTTGCAGAATTAATGGTCGTGAAATTGATTTGAGAAATCCCGACCGAAGTCAATATGTGTGTAAGAAATTTTGTTTTATTTATACGTGGTAGAGCCATGCTGCATATTATTAGTATATTTGTAGCACGAATGGGTCGCCTCGACAGAGGAAAGACCACGCTCTCACAGAATACCAGCGTAAAATAGCGGTTTTATGCTGCTGTGTTTCGTATGGTGAGTGCAGAGAAACGGATACCCTCTTTACTGGAAAAGAGACATTCTATCTTAGTCCTCACGCGTGACAACGCATCTGATTTTTGATTCTTAATCGACTGTGAGCTCGTTTGTAACCCTATCCTATAGGTATAAAAAAAGAAAACATGTGTTTGTGTTTGGATGTATGAGTATGTATGTATGTGTTTGGATCTATGATTGTTTTCGAGTCTCTATATCTATACCTATCTTATCACTTAAGCGTTGTATCGGACACGGTTAGATATGGATAAGTCCGTTCCCTTCCCTCGGTATTTGCTGTAAAACTATAAGTTGGTACTGCTACGTAGTACTATTATTCATTCCGTGGTACTGCGCAGTTAAAAACTTGGTCTGGTTATATAAGATGTCTCTCTTCGACTGGATCCGTCCTCGAGGATATTATCGTATTGTTAGAACGAGTATATTTGTTGCATTATACTTAGATTTTGATAGTCTACTGCTGAAAAATTGGAACGATCGCTGTACTACTAGACGCATGGCACCTTTGACGTTGTCACTCGTCACCAGCCTGTGTATTTTATAGCTAAAATGACCTCACAGAATACCAGCGTGAAGTAGAGGTTTGTTTACCTCTGCGTTTCGCTTGGTGAGTGCAGGTGACCGGAGGCCATTTTTACTGGAAATGAGGCATTTCATCTTAGTCCTCGCGGGTGACAACGCATCTGCATTTTGATTTGTAATAGAGGATAGATGTAGATGTCTATGGGCCACAGCAACCACTTACCATCAGGTGGACTGTGTGCTCGTTTGTCACCCTTATCCTATAAAAAAAAAGAAACGGTTAATATATCACATGAGACCACTGTTATTTTATACTAACTATCATCATCAATAACATTATGCACTTATACCAGGTAGGTATATTTATTATTTATGTTTAAATAGAAATAAAGTCTGTTTGTAGCAGCCCTTACACAAACGAGGATCTCATTTCACAACGCTTCAGCGTGGCGGTTGCACAATGGACATTGTGTGTTTGCCTTCAGAGAAGCAAAGAATGGCTACGCACTACGTACATAATGATACAGACCTATTGTGCTCCTTTGGAATGAAAACACATATGTTGGCGATGTATATATTTTTACAATACGTGTTAACTCATTCGTATAGTATAATATCAACACAGTTCTTAAGGCGGTTCAAGCATGTTAGACGTACTATAAACGGACATATTTTTCAACATATAGAAGTGTTCAATAGTGTTTTCCTCACACTTACTATCTGTAAAAAATGTAACATATATCGGTGGTACTAAAGATGCTATGGAAAGTACGACAAAGAACATCACATAACCGACATTTCCTTTTCTAATATGATTGCACATAGTAAACTTAGGGAAGGCCATCTTTTGAAATAATGTTGTTGAAAATGAATATGTTGCCGTCTAGATTTAATAAATATTTTAAATTGTCATCTGCAATCGTATGAGACGTAGCGAACAAGAAGGTTGCGTACGTGCTTGTGTGTGCGTTTTAAAAATTCGTTATAAAAAAAATTAGCAAATTTCTATAGCAAAAAGGAAATGTTCAATTTAACTTGTGAAGGGATAAAGGGTAACTTTTTCTTTTTACTTGAAAATATAATAGGGATACGGGCAAATTGATTGTATGATAACCCTGAGTATCGAGTTAAGTCAGAATCGGCTTTCGCAAGTCTCGACGCGGCCTGGCGGATAGAAAGCGTCGCGACCTCACTTTCACTCCTCCACTAGCACAATGAATAAACCCACTCCAAACCACACCTAAACATAAGCTAGAAGTTTTATTCTACCTAAAATTTTTATATGTAATTTAAATTTATTTAAACCTTAGGGTATACAAAACACTCTATGTACCTATACTTTAAGATTTAAACTTTTTTAACGGATAAAGTTTTTGTATAACGTACCTTTTGTATCAGTAGTACTACTTTTTATTTTGTGGTATCAGCATTAACTAATACGTGATTACCTGCTTAATATAAATCATGGTCATTTCTTAAGTAAATCATGGTCAGTTCTTAGTATTTTTAGAACCAACAACTGCCATATTACCATTAAGATGCCTATCCTTATATTTTATTAACAACATAAAGTAATTATAATTGTTCTTTCCAATCCTTTTTTTGCGTTTGAACCGAACTGTTATTTGCCATCACTGCCCAACTGCATTTCCTTTGCTTTTCTATTTGTTTAAATAATCAATTTGCAATCGCTGTGTGTTGCATTTAAAAATAATAAATTTTTATTATTTTTAAATGCAACACGCATTTTAAAATAATAAATTTGTTAGTTTTTTCCTATTTGTTTCTCATTTAATTTAATGTCTAAATACGTGCTATTGCCAAAATTCATTTTTGAGGGGGATATAGAATCCGTCGCGCTGCTTCAATACCAACGAGTTGGTGAACTTCACATAATACCCTCAATAATATTTTATTTCTCAGCTTTTCTCACAATCTTTATCGGACAGTGGATAGTTAAAATTGCAATTAAAATTTTGAATTGTGCTGGCGGGGTTGATCTAGGGTCGTTCGTATACTACTATTTTTGGGATGAAAAGTGCAACATCCCGGCCCCGGTGTATATTTTCTCGAACCACATCGAAACCCTCATAACTCCAAAACCATAAGACCTACGTAATTGTAATTTTGTATATTTAATAAGATGAACTTAATATTGAATACCTTTATTGTTTGATATTGTATTTATAACTAGGTAACTTTACATAGTCAATAGATTACGTTTATCGTGCTGATACATATTAAGTATAAAACATTTTTAGTTCTAGTTTATACTTCAAATTGGTTTGCTATAAAGCTTATCAAGTTACAAAGCTATGATTTAAGAAACTGCTATGGATCTTGGAAACCGTTCAGATTTCAACTCTTTTATCGGCGAACTCGACAACTCCGAACCTCGTTTGACTTAACCCCCTTATCAAAATTTGTGTTTTAAGATGAAATTTACGGCGAGCGTTTAGCCCTATGGTACCTCGTTCATTTATACAGTAAAAAAGTACAAACATTTACAAAAATAATAAAATACTTAATTGTCTAATTACTTATAACCAATTTATAATTGTTAGTTTATTTTGGTTAAAACTTAAATGTATGAATTATGTAGCTACGATGTGTCTAGAGTCTCTACTCTACGTGATGAGAAGGAATTTATTTTATTCTTCATTAAACGTGACTTATCACACACTTGATCAGACGACGGAAAAATAATATTAAATTATTAAGCGTGCCCTTCAAGTGAGCTAGGAATAACATCATATGTATACTCTTATGTAGGCGTCGCTCATCGAGCTCGTTAAGTCAATTTATCCAGTGTCAATTGATTTCCAATAACAGTTTACAATTGAGAGCGGACGGAGTATGCGGGCATCGGTCGATTGTTTGATCAACAATCGGCTGGAACAATTTGTGACGCCACGCCGTTACGACACACAAACACGAAATACCGTGAAAAAGTACAAAGTGCTCTCTCCGCGGGAGGTCCGCTCGAAATCATAATGAAAGAGGAAAATTGTTTACTACAAATACAAGTTAAAAGCTTTACACGTTCGAAGAAATGCAAATGTAAAGAATTGTTCAATGTTAATACCAATAGCCATAGAAGATGATTATTGTGTTACTTATGTAAAATCAACTTAGAATTAGCACCGGCGGCTTAGAACGCAGCTCAGCTTGCATTTTGTTTTGAAGCGACATTTTCATTTACTTTCAAAATTGTCTAGGGATTTTACAGAAAAATGCAGTATTGATTAAGGTCGTACTTCGGTATATTTATCTGGGATGCCCGATTTTTTGTTTTGAATCGATCTTCTGGATCGTTATGGATCGTATGATTTAATCGTATTGTATTGAATCGATCTTATTCGATCTCGGAAAATCGTATCGTAATTTTATAAAAATAAAGAAAAGCACAGTATGCATGCAAAATTATTTATTTTAATTTGCCAAACAGTTGATTTTCTTGGGGGCCATATTAAAAAGTATTTTAAAATAATAGTTTACGCTCTTTTTAACAGTGGTAGAGCCACGCGGCAGCTTTTGCTGTCGCACGGATGGGCCGGCTCGAACCAGGGTGGTACCACGACCTCACAGAAAACCAGCGTGAAGTAGAGGTTTACCTCTGCGTTTCGCTTGGTGAGTGCAGGTGGCCGGAGGCCCTTTTTACTGGAAATGAGGCATTCCATCTTAGTCCTCACGGGTGACAACGCATCTACATTTTGATTTGTAATAGAGGATAGATGTAGATGTCTATGGGCCGCAGCAACCACTTACCATCAGGTGGACTGTGTGCTCGTTTGTCACCCTTATCATATAAAAAAAAAACGCTCACAGAACAGCTCAACTTTTCTATCGCAAAAAAAGATCAAAGAACACTAACATAGGTACCCGATAATTAAATAAACAAAATATTATCATACCTTCATATTTCATACATTACCGCTTTTGATGTAACTCGAAGCTACTCTCATTCAAAGTGTAGGTAGGTAATCTTACTTAGTTTTAGTTATTCTGTCCCCTCCCCTCCAATACGATAGGTATGCAAAGATCAGTTCATAGTTCATACGTTAGTACGTTACTGTTCGATTGAAGTTTAGGTTTTAGTTTTTGATACGACTTTTTTTTATACGATCTTATAGGCATACGATTCGATCTGGGTGAAGATCGCATTCCCTTGAATCGATTCAAAAATCGGTAGATCGTATGACCGTGAATCAATCTTCCAGAAAATCGATTCAGTTCGGGCATCCCTAATATTTATATCACTGTGAAATTATAAGTTATATTAGCAATAGATGCCGATAAAGCAAAATACTTGGAAAATTACAGTGTACAAGGCAGGATGCACGGCACAGTGGAGCGAGACGGTTGCGCGCCATGGCACGGAACATTCGCGTATAATTATGTCATAAAATATCCACTGACAATTTAGAATTTAAACCTCAAGCGGTGTAAATACAGTCTATATTTAGTTAAAAGCATAATGTCACGTAAAACTTTTGTACTTTCTGAATAGATACAATTTCATGAGTACACACTGCGAGCAAGTTCGGTTAGCTGTTTCTTCTAAAATGAATTCTAAGTGTTTGAAATAAAAATCTTAATCAAAAATCATAGTTTATGCATAACGATCCTTCTGGAACAGAACTCATCGGTTCCATGAACCGCTTCCGTCGCTGCTTCTTCCGTCTCGTGTTGCTGGCTGTAGACATTCCTGAGGCGGACACCGGGCCGGCTTAAGAATGCAGCCTAGACGGGCGCTGATGGCGTGATAGCTTAATGCACCTACAAGCACCCCGGGTTCTCACCGGCATTCCTAGCGTGGCATTCAAGGTTGTTCATACAGTTATTTCACCGCACCTCTGGAACGAACGCCAAGGCGTACATTTTACTTACGTCTTGTACGTCTTGAAATACATGCTCATGTCTATTTTATTTTTGTCTTACTCCAATTTACTCCAGTTCTTATTACCTGGGCCAAGTATCGGTATCAGCCTAATAGGAGGCTAATTATTTTTGGTCAATATGTACTCGTATGTTACTTATATCCGTTTTTATGGCCAGGATAGGGTAGTCGTCGCATTTTGACATATTAATTATAACTTAATCTCCAACACGGACTATGTTTGTTATGATGTCAAAAGGCACAGATTTGTAACAGGTACTTCGAAGGTCAGACTATGTCAGCGTAAAACGAATGGGACCGACTTGAACTCTTACAAAAGGGAACTTTATAATGCTGAAACATAGATCATCATAGATTTAAACATAATATTCATCAATGAATAAATATTCAAACGTGTCAGAGGAAAATTAATAATGAGTAAATTCTAAATTTATATATAATTTTTATACAAAATACTTCTTAGGATTTTAGAATTCATTAGAATTAAAATTCATTGTTTATAATAAAAGTTGCAGTACGTATTAACTGGAGATATTTATGACATCCACACTTAAAAGCGTAGCTTTCTGTAGAATTGGGGTGCATCTCTATAAGTTTTTATCTAATTTTGTGAATCGTGAGAAAGCTTATGAAGTGGGATCCCATATCTTTGTGAGTTAAACGGTCCATTCATGGAATATGCTCCGCCGTCGCTCCCACGCACATTTGTGACCCATGTGTTCTGCGATCCATCCATTTGCGGGGGGCCTTCATCAACTTGAGTTTTAAGTGAAAAATTAAATTTTGTTCTCACGCTGCGAAAGGAATTTAAGTAGGTATTGAAAATGTTCAGTACTTTTTAAATAAACAAACGACTGCAAATCTAACACCAAATATTCTAAGTACAAACAAAAATACAGTGAAAACGTTGGGCAGGCGTGTTAGTGAGTGCAAAACCGAGACACTCCTACAGGTAATTATGCTTCCAATTACTTGTCGGTAGGTTTTGCGTTCGGTTTTTTTGGATCAACAATATCAGCTCGCATATAAAGAAAAAGCTTATTTTCACACACCAGTCTTCTATTAGTTCTGCACGTTCTTTTGTCTGTCTTATTGTGCTCAGGATTTATAAACTGTTATTATGTGTTAAAAATAATATAATTAATAAAATAAAACATCTAAAATATTTTAACATTATTTTAAATTCTTAATTCAAACACTTTATTTTATACATGGATTTTGCACACGGTATGGTGTATAAATGAGTCCTGCTACTCGTACATTTTATATTGCAGTGTGCAGACCTGTACAGCATGCTGTGTGGAAATATATCTATAGACGTACCATATCCGAGCACGGACCCCCCCTCAATTCCGAGAGTTTACCCCCCCCCCCTATCTGGGAAGGAGAGGCGAGCTTCACATGTACTCTTGAAGTCATTGAGATATTATGTACTTAGTACTTTAGTAGATAATAGTTCAATGCTTGAAGTATGTTTTATTTCTTAAATATTTTGTCACAATGTTTCCTTCATTGCCGAACACATGATAAATCACCACTTTACTTCTTTTACCGGTATTAGAGCTTATTTTCTGTCTACGACTTCTTATCTGTTTCCACTGCAGAAGCAGCAGTGCATCAAGTGCTGTGTTTCGTTTTGAAAGATAAGAGAGCCAGAGTAATTACAAGTAGTGAGGTATTTGTTCTCAAGATAATCCTCAATTCCTCATAGTCGACAACTAATCTATTGTTTTTCTTTACTTTCTTTAATTTGTATTTGGTTGCATTGTCTATGGGCTTCAGTAGTTACTCATCATCGGGACTTCCACAATGGACAGTTAACGTTAAGTTAACGTTTGTCACTCTTATATTATAGAAAATAAAAATTTAATTAGAATTGACAACTCTTGTGATGCCTGCGAGGATCAAACTTTTGTCCTTCGATGATCCCGATGCCGGTGGCTTTCTCGAATCTTGTCTCATAATTTATACATCACAGCAGGCACCCTATTGTCACTCTTGTTCTTATGCGGATGTCCTCGTTCATCCACGGACTTTATCGGTCCAGGTCGGTCATAGAGCTCGAAGAACCGACAACCAATATATAAGGAAAGTTCTCAAGTGGCAGTTTTGTATTGTCAAGAGCAGAATTGGGCTACCCCACACTAGGTGGAGTGACCTGATGAAACACGCAGGCAGTCAATGGATGCAGGTGGCTCGGGGCCATGCTTTGTGGCGGTGTAGGGGTGTGGCCTGTGTTCAGCAGTAGACTTGTGATGAGCTGTAGTAGTGTGTTATCAGTCTCAGCAGTTTTATTTGTAACTTACATCACGTATGTTCTTTTAGATCTATACATTTTTAAAGAACAACAAATCCCGCTGGCTATTGCACAAGATTTTTTAGCTTATCTTTGATGTTTATTTTCAACTAAACTAGGCACATATTCCGAGGCACACTAAGACGTCATCCGCATGTGAGATAAATAATGTATGTTATTGTGATTATGAAGTACGATTTTTCTTGCGTTGATCTAAAAATTAATGTTATCCAAATGTTTTGATCAGTTACGACTCTATACGGTAAAAAACGTAAAGTATTAGCCTAAATAGACAGTAGACGCCTCTTATTACTGAGAGGGTTTTAAGACAAGAAAGAGTTCGTCATGTTGTCAATGCATTTGTTTGTTGGCTGACCTTACTTTCTCCGATTTGAACATTTCCTTACGATGTTTTCCTCCACCGCTGAATATATGCTAAATCAGCGCATAAAATTGCAGTTAACTTTCATAGTCTTAGCGCAGAATAAATAATAGTACAGGAAGTCCTAGTGGGAATCGAATTTGATTTGCTTGTACTATGAAATTTTAAATAGAATAGGGTGACAAACGAGCAAACAGTCCACCTGATAGTAAGTGGTTGCTGTGACATATAGACATCTACATCTATACTCGTTTGCGAATCAAAATGCAGATGCGTTGTCACCCGTGAGGGCTAAGATGGAATGCTTCTTTTCCAGTAAAAAAGGTCTCCAGTTCTCTACACTCACCATACGAAACACAGCAGTGTTAAGCTGCTATTTTACGCAGGTATTCTGCGAGAGCGTGATCCTTTCCCTGTCGAGTCGACCCGTTCGTGCTACAACTATACTACTAATATAGCTGCAGCATGGCTCTACCACGTATAAAAACTTAATGCGTGCTCTTAACTTCTGAGCTACCATAGCTTCTATACGCCAATCAGCTCGTAATTAAATAAAAATAAATAACGGCTTCAGTACCAAAGAACAGATCACGTTCAATAAAGGTTTGTCAATGAGCATTGTTGATTCATGAGTTATGAGAACTTTTTTCGGGAGCGTAACGGTTTTTGTCTTGTTTTTTGTCGTAGTTGACCGTGTGAAGGAGCCTCAATGGATGCAGTATGTCGCACGGGTTGACCAATACAACATGGTCCGTGATGTATGTTAACTTACCCCTGTGTGACCTACGTAGCAGCTTTCAGCGAGGGTTGAGGGAGCTCTTAATAAAATGGCAGTAAACTAGAACTTCTTCAATGAGCTGTTTTCTTTGAACGTAGTCTCTATATACTCTTTGTTTCGTTATTTTCACACGGAGATGCTACTTAATGTTGCAGTACGTAATATTATGTATTTTCCCAAGAGCTGTACACGAGAATATACGACAGGCTACGCAGAAAATTTTGCGAAAATAGTTATTTTGCATGAGACGCAGGCCAGTTATAATTTATTTAGAAAATAATTAATCATAAGTAAAACTACCAATGCATTCACCTATAGATTTAGTATAAATTTAGAATAGATTGGCAATGCAAAATAGAAAGAGCATATACGCGTAAGTTAGAGCGAGAAAGATCTATAAGCCCGTATTGACTTAGCGTCATTCATGAACAAAACAAATCCCGCGTGTATTTGCAAAATCTCAGGTTTTAAAGTGAAACTTAGTATTTAATACATGTAATTAATTAAGACAAGGTGCATAGTACCCCTATATAGAACTCACTCAAACAGAAATACCTCATTATTATACATTTATCCCTTAGGTACGATTGAACTGTTTAGGTGTCTAAATGCTTTGTTTTTGAGCAGGTACAAATGATCTGTACACAAATAGATGGGATAAATGATCACATTTTATAATATTAATGTTACGAGTACATAGGATTTGAATTAAAAATAATCACAAATACGTGAGACACTGCTAATTCTAACCTCACTTTTGTAGAGATTGACACTATCGATAACATCTAATCAATATGTCCTTGCTTGCAGCCTTATACAACTTTGTAATATCTTTTTTTTAATTTTAGGGTACCGCAGCTGAATATTTTTTGTACCGTATGAATAAAAAATAGAATTTGAGTAAACGAACACAGTTCACCTAATGGTTAGTGGATGCTGTGGCAGATTTTCTTAAAATATTGATGTTCGACAAAAATGGTTGAAAATATTAAATTGACATCGTATTCGTAGTCTTTTTGATACCTTTTTAGTAGACGTTTCCTATTGCAATTTGGTTTTAGTTACTAACTTTTAATTTATATACAAATCATAACACGCATATATTTTTTAAAAACAGCGTTTCTTCCAGCGACATTATATTAACAAACAAGCTGTTCCCCGCGACTTTGCCCGCGTATAATTTAGGTTCTTAATTATTTCGCGGAACCCTAATTCTTTTACTTAAATAAAAGTAACCCAAGTTACTCCTTATAATATCAGCTGTCTGCCAGTGAAAGTCCCATCAAAATCAATTCAGCCGTTTTGGAGATTAGCCGGAACAGACAGACAGCCAAAAATTTTAAAAATTAATATACTTTCATATGCATTTAGTGAAAAGCTGTTATTTTGACATTACAAACAGAAACTCCAATTTTACTTTTTCGTATAGAGTATAGATATTGAAGTTTATGTATGAACTAAATGGTAAGACCTACCAAGACGACACCCCAGACTAGATGAAAAAATTAAGTCCGGAGAAGAGGCCTGATTTCCATTTAAAAATCTCGAGATTTTTTTACAGTTTGAGAAGAAAACCTTACTTAAAAAGGTATCTTCACATATTAAGTATGATAAAACTGTTTAAGTACCTACTTGGATAAATAAGTTTTGATTTTAATTGTGGAATTATTACCAAAGGAAAATTATTTTTAGTTTGTTTAACATTTTATTAAAGAGATCTTTAAAATGTAAGCTGTATTATATTGAAAGTTCTAAAAATCCTGAGATTTCATGAGATTTGCAAAATCCAGCCGCAATCCTGAGAAGAGTAACCCTACCCCAGACAGAAATGGGTTCTGTCTGGGGGGTCGTCTTCGTTTTGGGATTATAAGTTCCTAAATGTCCGCAATTAATCGCTATTGTAGTTTTTAAGTGACTTGCATGCACAATGCTTCTAAAATATCTAACTTGTCAAAATGCGATGAGTAGTTTAGAAGATCTGAGGTAACACATGTACATACATACATACAAAGCCTTCTAAAATCGTAACCATCTTTTTGGCTCCGCCGTACTCAGGTAAAAATATTTACTTACATATTCTGCAACAAATCTTAAGACACGAATATAGTACAATAAGTATAGGTACTATACTAAGTTGAGGAAGGGACTGCATGGTGCAGCACTATTTGTCTCCCACACATGCACATATCACGCACACTGGTGTAATTTGATTTTGCTATATATATATATATATATATATATATATATATATATATATATATACCTTTATATATAAAAAGTACGTGTCACGTTGTTTGTCCGCGATGGACTCCTAAACTACTGAACTGATTTCAATGAAATTTTAAGTGAATGTGCAGTTTGGTCCAACTTAAAAGATAGGATAGCTTACATCTCAATTTATAGTCGCAATACAATATTATTTTATTGAAAATTATTTGTCTATTATTTGACAGTCACAATTATCTGTTGCCTCCAAACGATTCTGTCAGATGACGATATCTGTTGACTGGATTGAGTAAATATTTAATAGATGGCGCTATATAAAAAATGCAAATGTTTAATATAAGCTACAATTTAGTAGTATGACCACCACGTGTTGCTGTAAGTATTCAACAGATAGAACCGATTACAAAAAAATTTTGCAGACTGTGTGCAGTTTGGTCTAACTTGAGAGATAAGATAGTTTTTATCCCGATAAGTGACCCTCAATTTTTTTATTGCTAATTTCAGGAGTTTTTTGGGAAAGCAAATGGTCGTTCGGAAAGAACAGACAACGTCTGCCTGGTCAGCTAGTATATATATATTCATCGCCATATATATATTGAAATATAGTGTTATGGATCTGCATCGCAAAAAAATGTTCACGATGATTTTTACGATTTTAAAAGGCGTCTAAAACTATGCGAATCTTTTCATAGATTTGAAATGGCATTCGTGGTCCGAAAAGTATACCTAAGGAGCAAGTAAAATTACAGGCTGTAAAGTATTTCATTTTAATTCTCAAAAGTGCCAACGAACAAATTAAAAAAAAAAAACCTTCTTTGTTCTAAACTGATTGCGGTTGTCCATGTGTTGCAGTAGCCACTTAAGTACCATAAGGAATAAGTTCTCAAATGCCAAATGTTTAAAAAAATATATTGGTAAATCCAATTGGGCATACCTTAAGCGCATTAAAAATATTACATATAACATGATTATACGGAATTTTTAAAGTAGTTTAAATACATTTCGACAGCACTATCGGCTTCATCACCCTCGAAAACCATGAAAATGACACCCATGATTAAAAAATTGATACCTGTTGCAGCCGCCATCTTGGATTTACATTTCGACAGCACTATCGGCTTCAACACTCGAAAACCATGAAAATTACACCCAAGATGAAAAAATTGGTACCTACTTCAGCCGCTATCTTGAATTTACATTTCGACAGCACTATCGGATTCAACACCCTCGAAAACCATGAAAATGACACCCAAGATGAAAAACTTGATATCTATTGCAGCCGCCACCTTGGATTTACATTTCGACAGCACTATCGGCATCAGCACCCCCGAAAACCATGAAAATGACACCCATGATGAAAAAATTTATATCTATTGCAGCCGCCACCTTGGATTTACATTTCGACAGCACTATCGGCTTCAACGCCCTCGAAAACCATGAAAATGACACCCAAGATGAAAAAATTGATATATTTTGCAGCCGCCATCTTGGATTTAAATTTCGACAGCACTATCGGCTTCATCACCCTCGAAAACCATGAAAATGACACCCAAGATGAAAAAATTGATACCTGTTGCAGCCGCCATCTTGGATTTACATTTCGACAGCACTATCGGCTTCATCACCCTCGAAAACCGTAAAAATGACACCCATGATGAAAAAATTGATACCCATTGCAGCCGCCACCTTGGATTTACATTTCGACTACCCTATCGGCTTCATCTCTCTCGAAAACCATTTAGGAGGTAATCTATGTGTTTACAAGCCACAGGGACATGATAAATCCCCACCATAAGCCACTAAAACCCTTTTTTTATTTAAAAATAGCAATTATTCGATTTAAAAAAATTATTAATAAGTTCAACAATCATTTATCTTTCTAACAATGTGCTTTTTATATCATTTATATGTATAATATCATTGCTAGATACGATTTTATTCGATAAAATGTTGGAATCTTAATTTTTAGGCGATAGTAGAACATACCTTGCGCTTTCACTTAAGGTATGCAATAACGTTCATCGTATTCGTAATCGTAATTCGTAATTCCATTCGCACGGCGTGAATTAAAAGTTCTTTATTTAATATATGCCCAATAATGAATGAACGGGCATCATCATGATTACAGCCGATCACAAGTCTACTGCTGAACATAGGCCTTCTCTTAGGAATGCCACAAAGCACGGTCACGAGCCACCTGCATCTATCCACCTTCTGCATCTTTTACCAGGTCGTCACTCCGTCTAGCAGGAGGCCGCCCTACACTTCATTTACTGGTAAGAGATTGCCACTCGAGATCCTTTCTACCCCATCGGTTATCGTTTCTTCGAGCTATATGGCCTGCCCTTTGCCACTTCAGCTGACTGATCCGTTGTGCAAAGTGAGCTGTACCTACATGGAAATAGAAACGGACTGCTACTCAATAAAAATTAAATAATTAATCAATCTATGTCAGAATCCCATACTTTATTCTGTACTCTCTGACTTAATACTTTTCAATCTTTTTACTGTCGGCCTGTACTTTTAAAATATCAAGGTTTGTTTAGTATTTATCTCAATGATCTAGCTTATACGTACAATCTCAAGATACAAAAATTATATTTAATTTAGACCATGGTAGTTGTAACTACACTACTTCATACGTAAATAATCTATAATTAAACCTTATTGATACTACAGTCCCATATTATGCCTTTGATCTTAGGTAAATTACAATTCCATGACGAAGATATAGCTCCTAAAAATAGATACGTATTTTATGATAAGTATAGATATATAAATGATAAACGAGCACACAGTAAACCTGATGGTAAGTGGATGAAGTTGCTCATAGTCATACATCATCGATTAAAAGACTGTCACCCCTAAGGACTACGATTTTTCGTTACCAGTATAAAGAGAACGGTCTCCGGTTTTCATTTCTTAAGGGCCCCCGAGACGGTCAAACTGTTTGATTCAAACACGTAGATTTTGGCTTGAGTCAAACCAATTTGATCGTTTACGCCGTTGGTTTGACAGGTTTGATCAAACATTACGTGTTTGAAGCTCGTTTGATGGAAATTTATATTTTGGTTTTGTTTAAAGCACCGTTTTATCGTCTTCGCGATGTGTTTGATCAAACCTCACCAATTTTGTGCTGAATTTCGAAGCGATACGTTTTGTGTGGTTTCCAAAATGCTAAATACCTCAATGGTATAGACAATCTTTGATTTACTGGAATAGCTTGCCTCATGTTAGTAGGTATCCTGTTTTTGAATTAATGGTTGAACTTTATTCAATAATTTTTTAAAAGAATCATTGTCCATCTTCAGAAAGTTCTTATAATCATCTGGTTGCCTAGTTTCTAGCACTCTTTGTAGATGTTCGTGTGTGAAACGATATCTTAATTTGTACCATTCTTTGCACGAAATTCTTTTTCTTTTTTTCTTATTATTTAAGCAAGACATTAATACAATACCTACGCGAGAAAATCTTTATCCATAGTCGACGACATTTTTTTGAAAAAGCAACAGGACTTTCTTGTTTGAACTTTGAAGTCACACTGCGCGCTTCTGTTTGATGCGAATTCAAAGCGACATCAAACGGTTTGTTCAAACACGTGAGGTTTGAATCAAACCATTTGACCGTCTCGGGGGTCCTTTACCATTAAAACACAGCATAATTAAGCTGCTACTTTCACGTTTTCAAGGCTGAAATTTAAATTGTGGAATTTAGCTGGGCGGCCAGCTAGTGGTCGAATTTTTAATGATATGTCGGAGGCAAGGAGGCACTTTAAAGCGAAACTTAAATGGTGCCAGGACAGGCAGGAGCAACTTAAAATGGACCGCCTTGCTTCCGACCACTCCTCGAAAAAGTTTAAAAATTTCTGGAAAAACACAAATAAAATGAATATAAGGCCGTGCCTCCCTGTGGACGTCGGTGGTGCTTGTGACCATAAAGACATTGCGGATGCTTTTAGGAAACAGTTCACCATGCAGTCACTCTTAAGTCCCATGCGTGAGGAGATGAGCGATAGTGAGACCATCGTGAAGGAACGTAATGTCAAGGTAACCGCTAAAATGGTAGCTCAGATTATTGAGAGAATGCAGCGTGGGAAGTCCCCGGGTCACGATGGTCTCAGTATTGAACATTTTAAATACGCAGGGATCCATTTACCACGAGTTCTTGCCATGTTTTTTACCCAGTGTCTAGTTCACTCTTATTTGCCTGAGGGGCTGATGCGAACAATAGTAGTGCCAATTATTAAAAACAAGACAGGTGATGCCTCTGATATTAACAACTACCGACCTATCTCACTTGCTACCACCGCGGCGAAAGTACTTGACAGTTTGTTAAATGGTTGCCTTATAAAATATGTAGATGTGCATGACGCGCAGTTCGGATTCAGGGTAGGATTGTCGACGGAAAGTGCAATTCTTACATTGAAGCATACTGTCGGGTATTACACTGCTAGGAGGACGCCGGTATACGCGTGTTTCCTCGACTTATCCAAGGCTTTTGACTTGGTCAATTATGATATACTATGGAGCAAGTTGAGAGACGCGGGTGTGCCGGTAGATTATACTTCTTTGATCAAGTACTGGTACAGTAATCAAAAAAACCAGGTGAGATGGGCGGGTACGCTATCAGACGAATATAGATTAAAATCTGGTGTCAGACAAGGTGGTTTAAGCTCACCGTTATTATTTAATTTATATATTAACCAGCTTATCGTGGAACTGGTTAGCACACATGTCGGCTGCCATATTGACGAGACATGTGTTAATAATATAAGCTATGCAGACGACATGGTGCTGCTCAGTCCATCTGTAGGCGGGTTAAAGAAACTATTGTGTATTTGCGAGAAATATGCGGAGGATCACGGCTTGAAGTACAACTCGAAAAAGAGTGAAATTCTTGTTTTTAGAGCACCAAAACAGCCACCGCGACGTGTTCCTCCCGTATACCTCAATGGTATAGTCCTAAATATTGTTAATACTCTTAAGTATCTTGGTCACATATTAACGAGCGATTTAAGTGATGATTGTGATATAGAGAGGGAGCGTAGGGCGCTGGCAGTTAGGAGCAATATGCTTGCCCGCAGGTTTGCTCGATGTACAGATGACGTTAAAGTCACTCTTTTCAAAGCATTTTGCCAATCTTTTTACTCGAGTAGCCTGTGGGTATCATACAGGCGACGAGCTTACAGCGCCCTTCGCATTCAATACAATAACGCTTTTAGAATGCTGTTGGGACTTCCATGGCGCTGTAGTGCTTCGAAAATGTTCGCGGATGCTAGAACTAATGGATTTCATGCTGTTATGCGACAGAAATCAGCCTCAATGTTACAGCGTCTGCGAAACAGTAACAACAGCATTTTAAAAATGATCGCGGCGAGACCGGATTGTCACTTTCAGCGACACTGGGTAGAGCTGGCAATAGGATTAAAAAGATAATGAATTATGTATATATATTATTATTATGTAAGCATAAATACTAACATTACTAACATAGTTATTAAGTAAAATTGTTACTAATATACTTACACTTAATATGGACTAATTATGTCTGAAATAAAGTTATATTATTATTATTATTATTATTATATCCTGTGAGAGGGTGATCATTTCCCCGTGAAATCGACGCATTCGTGTTGTAGGCATAACAATTCCAGTGTCACTACCACGTCCACGCCGCTTCTAAAATGTTTAAATTATACAGAGAAATTCTGTCTTCCCTCTAAGATCTTTTTGTCTCTAAGTAACTTGGATAAACATTTTCTCCATTGCTCATAGAACAGATAAAATATTGCATTTATAAAAAAAATGTCAACGACAAAGTATAACATTGCTTAATTGGGTGTAAACTAAATGAATAAATCTATTCTTAAACTATATACGTGGAAGAGCCAAGCTGTAGCTATATTATGGTTGTATCATGAATGGGTCAGCTCGACCGGGGAAGGACCACGCTCTCACAGAATACCACCGTAAAATAGCGGCTTAATGCTGCTGCTCTTATGGTGAGTGTAGAGAATCAAAGGCCCTTTTTACTGGATACGATGCATTCCATCTTAGTACTCAGGAGTGGCAAGTGGCAACGCATTTGAATTTTGATTCTTAATCGAGAATAGATGTAGATATCTATGGGCTACAGCATCCACTTATCATCATGTGGGTTGTGTGTCCGTTTGTCACCCTTATTCTATTAAAAAAATTGCCCAGTAATCAACGTATTCTGCCAACGTTACTAGTTTAAATTCATCCAGTGCAGTACCTTTAACTTTGCACCGATTTTTGGCCAAGAGCATGTCATACAATCATCCTCATAATTCCATTATAACTCGCAAGGTCAAAACTGTATAGATCCAGCCCAATGTTTTAATGACGTTAAGTGGTCTCATTTGAACCTCAGTAATGAGCACGGCGTGGAATGTCGGTTGCCCGTCCTTCAACCGATTAAGGGCCATCGACACGACCTCAATTACGCGTTTTTAAACATTAAAGTGGAATTAGTTAATTACTAGAAAGAAACTTTGTGGTCTTTGAATGTTACTTTACATTTAGATTATGTTATATTTATTCGGAATGTGCGTCACGTAATGTTCATCACAAATGATCTTGTTGGACCACTCTACTTTGAAATAGTTTTTAAAGATTCCATAGTGATATTTTTTACTACTTCAAAATTTGAAATACTTACTGTTGTACTTGAATAAGTGCTGCAGCTAGGGTTACCAGATGAAAAAAATGAAAAGTCCGGAGAAAAGGTCTGATTTCCATTTAAAAATCCAGAGATTTTTTACAGTTTGAGAAAAATACCCTACTTAAAAAGGTATCTTCACATATTAAGTATGATAAAACTATTAACTGTTGTTCAAAGTACCTACTTGGATACATAAGTTTTGATTTTAATTGTGCAATTATTACCAAAGGAAGATTATTTTTGGTTTGTTTAACTTTTTATTAAAGAGATCTTTAAAATGTAAGCTATATTGTATTGAAAATTCTAAAAATCCTGAGATTTTCATGAGATTTGCAAAATCCAGCCGCAATCCTGAGAAGATTCTAAAAATCCTGAAATCTCAGGACAAATCCTGAGATATGGTAACCCTAGCTGCAGCCGACTCTCGTTAATTCGAAACTCGAGGGACTCTTAAAATATTACGAATTATCGAGTGTTTGAAATATCAAATGGTTCGAATTTGTTGAGAGAAAATAAATAAAACTTCGCATTATTAAGTGTTGATCAATTATTATTTATAACAGTGGTAGTGGTAGAGCCACGCGGCAGCTTTTGCTGTCACACGGATGGGCCGGCTCGAACCGGGGCGGTGCCACGACCTCACAGAAAACCAGCGTGAAGTAGAGGTTTACATCTGCGTTTCGCTTGGTGAGTGCAGGTGGCCGGAGGCCCTTTTTACTGGAAATGAGACATTCCATCTTAGTCCTCACGGGTGAGAACGCATCTGCATTTTGATTTGTAATAGAGGATAGATGTAGATGTCTATGGGACGCAGCAACCACTTATCACCAGGTGGACTGTGTGCTCGTTTGTCACCCTTATCCTATAAAAAAAAGTATTTATTAACTGCTATTCTCTAACAATGACAATAGTTTAGAGGTACATTCGTGTACATAATATTCATAATGTGAATTAATTAATCTTTCGAAAGAACTCTGTTATACTGGTTTGCTTCAAAGCACATTGTTGCTGCTCAGACTGCTCAATAACTTCTTTTAAGAGAAAAAGTGCCTATCTCTGCGCAACTTTGAATTGTCAAGTGTTTGACGCCGATGAGTTCGAATTAACTCGTCGTTTTGTTACCTAGCAATGATATTTTCGTTCGAATTACCAAGTGCATAAAAATGTATTGATTTAGTTCGAAATATAAAGAGATTTTGTAGGGAACTCGTGATAAATTTGAATTATAGAGAGGTGCGAATTATCGCAGGTTTGAATTAACGAGAGTCGACTGTATATGGTACCGTGTAGTGGCGGTATAAGGATATCTACTACTCCATAATATCATCCCGTGGGTGTAGTGAGAGACGACTGAGGGAAACAAATCAGGAGATGGACAGCAGCGTCTTCATAATAACGACTTAAAAGAAAAAACTGCGGTTGCCAACCTGCTTGTCAAGCATGGCAGCTATGGTAAATATTCCCCCTATGAGGCAATCTATGGGGAGGCCAATGTGCAGCAGTAGACTTTATTAGATTATAACGGTAATGGAAAAACAAAATAAAAGTGTTTTGTTTTTTTATAGGATAAGGGTGACAAACGAGCACACAGTCCACCTGATGGTAAGTTGTTGCTGTGGCCCATAGACATCTACATTTATCTTTGCATTTTGATTACGAATCAAAATGCAAATGCGTTGTCACCCGTAACGACTAAGATGGAATGCCTCGTTTCCAGTAAAAAGGGTCTCCGGTTCTCTACACTCACCATACGAAATACAGCAGTATTAAGCTGCTATTTTACGCTGGTATTCTGTGAGAGCGTGGTCCTTCCCCGGTCGAGCCGACCCATTCGTGTTACAACTACTTATACCAGAAATATAGATGCAGCATGGCTTTACCACGAATAAAACGTATGGTCGCTAACAAAAAAACAACCACTGGTTTTAATCTACCCGCAAGGAGTGAAGTGATAGGGCTAATAGCATACTAAATAATAAAATTACAATCAATGTCATAGACTATGCATATGTATCTTTATTAGAATATATTTCTTATTGTCACTAGTCTTGTTTAAATAGTTTTAGAATTAATGATCATTTATTATAGTAATAACGTGACAAAGGATTTGAATTAAGTGTATGAGAGACGTGCTCATAATCGGATAGTGACAATACTTCTAAGAAATTTACATGTACTTACATATATATACAAAATATGATATAGACAAAGAGCGAAAAGTGGTTAATATTTTTAAGGAATCACCTAACGATAATCTTTTTCAATAACTAGTACTTTCCAGAAGATCAGAAAATATGGCACTTACCTATTAGGACTTGATATTACAGTCTTGCAAATGCAAGACATGAGACTGCATGAGACTGTAATATAAAGTGGAGTGGTAGTTTGGCCGATGTAATCACAAAGTCTTTGCACTGAAAGATCTCATGAAGAATCTCATTAATTTAAAATAGGAAATACACGTTTACTTCGTCTGTAGTTGGCTTTACTGCAGGAATTGTCCAGTTCTCTTAATATTGTGACGGCAATCGTAAGAGTAGTAGTAGTAGTATTTACTTATTGGCAACTAAATGCTGCTGAAAGTACAAGGGCAAACAAACAAGTCAGATAAACATTTAGCCGGGTACACTGGATGATTGCTAAGAGGTGGCTGCAAGACCTAGTCTGACTAATTAAATAAAAAAAAATAGGAAACGTAGTAGGTATGTATGTTGAAAAAAATTACGTCAGTAATTATTATGTTTAAAAACGAGCCTTTTGCAAGAAAATGGAAAAGTGTTTTTAGTCTTTATTTCACTAACGCTGGAACTAATTGCGTGTAGGTACAATCCGCTTTAAAAATGCTATACATGTATTTAGACCATATTTGTTTTAACGCGGACAATTTACTCGCCCAACCATAGCTAATAACAGAGCACAGAAGACGAAAATCTTTATGCAACCTTTTTGGTATCTTAAATTTTACATTTTATCGAAACTTTCAATAAAGGCTAACGGCAGCTGTGTGAACAATTAAGTTATTTTTATTTAACAAAAACACATTTTATCGATGTTAAACGGGCAGTCCGTAAGCAATAAAGCTATATACTAATACATTCTCAACCAGAGGACTGCGATGAAATACCTCATAACCAATAATTTATTTTATAGTAGTTCGGTTATGCGAGGAAATATAGCGTGCGTTTTAAACGCAAATATTTAATGAAAGCGTATTTTTATTTATATTTCGGATAATATTATAATAATAAATAATATTACAAACTATAATAATAATTAAAAAAAAACTAAAATTAGAAACTTAAATATCATATAGTCCTACTTATTCCTATTTCGGATTATTTACAAACATGCAATCACAAATAATATTTGGTGTGCCTAAGCATACGATAAGGCCGATATTCAGAGACAATCTCGTAATTAATAATGTCAAAGTTCACAAGAGAACACTATCACTCTCTACCGGAATGTCTCGAACATAACATTAGTTAGGATAAAACACCCAGCAGTCAGCCCCGCACCAGTACTCAGCCTTTACAGATATTATTTCCATATAAATAGTGTCGAAATTTGTTTAGACCATTAAAATAATGTTTAATTGAATCTGTGTCTCCTTATTGACTAATACACACACTTACAAGAAAACAGAAAAAGAATGATGTATTGATTAAAAAATTAAGAGATTTGAAGCTAAAACAAAGAAAGAAGAAGAAGTCAAAAAAAGAAAGCAGAATTAAAAAAAAGGAAAGCGTAAAAGCTGTTGAATTCCAATAATAGCAAAAGGAGGAAGAAAAATGTGATACATATTGTATTTTTAATGTAATACTATATGTGCAATAAACAAAGCTGCAAATGCTGTGAAGAGGAATTGACTAGCGACACTAAAATTATTGACTTAAAGAATATTGCATGTGATAATTCTTGCATGGTACATTTGAAATGTACTGAATTCGCTGGGAACATATATGAAAATTGTACTTACCTAGTGGGACTATTTGTCCCAAATAAACATATTCGTCAACAACTTCGAGCTTAGTGCTCCCAGCAATTACCGGCATAGGTGTGACATGGACGTTAAAAGTGATTTTTGTTTCGTCCATGTTCATCTTAAGGCCTATCCGTTGGGAGACACTATTGAGGTCATTGCATAGTGCTTAGGTCCTCCAGCGATTCTGCTATAAGGACTATATCGTCGGCAAATCGAAGTCAAACTTCGACCGAGAGGTCAATCGGCGGATTCAACTCTGCTTACTATTTTAAATACTTTAGATACTTTACTTAACATGTAGGTAATCCATTCCCCTCAACTACCACTATTACATATACTTATTATACGTATTTGTCTAATAATAGGTCGGGGAAAAAGTTTCTTCGAACATAATTATATTGTTTGTATAAAATTGAAGAAAAATCTCTTTGTTTGTACTATTTGTATCTGGCTGGTTTTAATCTCAATACATATAGGATATTAAGAAAAACAAAAATAAAAAACACTTTCCCGCCATTTTTCTATTGCTCTTCTGTCCGCTAAAATGAGTGAATGTAACAAATAAATTCGATACATTTTGTTTTCAAATTAATTTGTTAGTATTTTTATGAAATTCCTCAATTTTTTCCTATTTATCTATGTAGTGTACACAGTGGTGGCCCAAAATCACATCTTATATTACAAAAAAGTGAAAAATGTGACTCAGACGCGAAAAAGATTGTGACGTTTATGGACCTAATGCAGTGTCAGTAAGAGTAACAAAAAGTGGGTTCAAGTGGTTCAAGCGTTTTCAGTCCGGGAATTTTTATGACAGAAATGCAGCTCGCTTTGGTCGCCCTTACATGGATAAAGCCGATGCCATTTTTGAAAAAGTTGAGCAAGATCGGCAAATTAGTAGTTACAACATAGCCGACGAACTGAAAAATGATCACAAAACAGTTTTAATCCATTTGAAAAAGTCGGGTTATATAAAACAGCTCGATATTTGGGTACAACACGAGCTCACTGAAAGAAACCTAATGAATCGGTACTCATTTGCGATTCTCTACTGAAACGTAATAAAACCGAATCATTTTTGAAAAGATGATTGATCACTGGTGATAAAAGTGGATCACCTACGACAAGAAAGTGCGAAAAAGATCATGGTCAAAGGGTAGTCAAACTCCACAGACTGTACTGACGAAACCCGGTTTAACATGCAATAAGGTGATGCTGTGTGTATGGTGGGATTGGTAGGGCATCGTTTATAATGAGCTTTTACCGTCGAGCAAAACCATCGACTCGGATCTTTAGTACCAACAACTAATGAGACTCAAGCAAGAAATCGAGAAAAAATATTTATTATTTTAATATTATTTTAATTTGCCTCTCATCTCAGGGGTACCTCGTTTAGAGCCGGGGCGGCATCAGAGGCAGCTGAACTGAGTAAGTGGCGTAAATATGAGTCTCTGAGAGATGACTACATATTTCTGCCATTTGCTGTAGAGACTATCGGTCCGTAGGGTCCAAGTGCGGTGAAGTTCCTAAAGGAAGTCCATCCGCGGCTGGTCGTTGCTGCTGGTGATAAGAGGGCTGGTTCTTTTCTCGCTCAAAGGCTAAGTATAGCTTTTCAGCGGGGAAACGCAGCTAGCGTTCTTGGCACGATACCGGGGTGAGTAGGACTATATGATAATTAAGTTTCTAGTTTTAGTTTTTTTTTTATTATTGTAGTTTTATATTGTATATAATTAAATTATTTATTATCAAGAACATGTATTATTACTTGTTATGTAGTAATGTATCGTGAACGGGTATATTAAAATAAATATTATTGTTTACGCAAAAGCGTTGGTGTCAGGCATCGACGTTAGATGGCTCTCGGCTCGGCTGATACGGGATGACGTTCGTGCGTGTTGAACGTCCGAGCTTACTGAACGGTGGGAGTCGAGAGCGAAAGATTAGATGCCTTCTTCGCGTCGAAAGAGAAGGCAGTCCTTTTGTTTGGGAGCTCTTAGATCTAATTTTATGTTAGGCGCGTATAGTAAATATACCACTGGGAATGGTAGCGCGTGTTGAGAGTTTACCCGGGACTTTAGGTTTAACGCAGAATCTGTATAAGTGGATTCGACTGTATTAGTTACTAGTGCGGTAGTTAATATTCTAGAAATAACGGTGACCTTTGACCCGTACGTTCTGTGTTCATTTTCGCGAGTCAATCGTAACAAAGGAAGAAAGTGACTGCGGAAGGCGACCTTAGCTTGGAGAGGAGCTGAGGGCCGAACTGATGCAGGGGGAACGGTCAAATAAGGTCAATAACACTACCAGCCACACCCAAATACACATCACTGACCTTTACTTTCTAGCACAATACATCCACACGAGACCTGACCGAATCCTGAGGGACCAGTCACCTTGAATAGAGGTAAGTAAGCTCTGTTCAATAATTGTAACGCTCCCCCCGGATTGTTTAGTGTAATTAGACTTTTAATCCGTGGCGTGAGGACGCCCGATCAGCATCTGCCCGTAGCTTCTTCGTCTATGGGCCGCGTAGGATTCTACTCCTGGGATGGGCAGCTGCCGGCCGTAACATATGGTAGCAGAGCGTGGTTCTGGGATCGATTCCCGGTCGATCCACCGACCATAGTATTTGATAAAAATTAAATAATTTTGGTGGCAGGGAGCGTTGGGTTGATTGGTTTAATTTTGTGTCTACAATCACGTCCGTCCGTAATACGTAAAAATATTTTTTTTATTATATACGTAATAATAAAATTCCTTTCTTTGTTAGCTTGCTTTGTTGTTTGCGGGTAAATTTAAAAAACCGCGCCCGTTTAGCGCGCAAGCGGGAGATTGCGTCATGTAGGTAGATGGTTATTTTTGCGTAATCGGTTAATTATCGTTGCGGATAGTTGTGGTGTATTACTTATCGAAGGGTCGATTTCCGAGCAAGGCATTTTTTGTTGATGTGTATCTTCGTTATGTATCTTTCGTATTGTAATTTGTATTTGAACTAAAGAGTGGTAATTTGTATTTACGTAATTTGAATTTAACTTGATTTGATCGCACTAGTATTTGTTATTGTTAATTTGATTTGCCTTTTCTTTTGTACTAACTTGTGTTTGATTTGATAAATAGCGGTTCTTATTTGTGTACATTCTATTCAACTCGATTTGATAGGAACTGCATTAGTTAGCTGTTAATTTTTTTGTATTTTTTTATTTGTTATTTTTGTAATTGTGCTCGAGCGGCGTCGTAATTTGTATTTAGTAGTGATGTCCTCGCCCAAGATGCTAATCCGTTGCCTGCGGACTGAGTTACGCTGGGCCACCAGCGCCCATGCTTTGATAGGTCGACCGGATAGGGTCCATAATTTGATGAAGCGGTTCGAGCAGGTTGATGCTCGAAGGACTGCAGTGGAGGAGGCTTACGCTGAGCTCGAGGATTCGGATGTGGAAAAGGGAGTCCTGGACTCCTGCTTCGCAGACTACGAGCAGTTCTTTTCGCTCACGGACGAGTTGGTCGAGGCTGAAGGCAGGTATGCCGAGGAGGCGCGTGAAGCTTGGACGAGTGGCCTGCCCGAGTCCTTTCAGAAGCAGCCTCAGCCGGAGCTGTTGGGACGACTCCCAACTCTGGACTTGCCAAGGTTCTCCGGGGTCCTTTCCGAATGGCTGACCTTCATTAGTCTTTTCGACGGCCTAGTGGACGCCCGGAGTGACTTGACCCCGAGCCAGAAGATGGCGTACCTCCTGGCCTCACTGGAGGGGGAGGCCCTGGGCGTTGTCAGCCATTTGAGATTGTCGGACGACACCTACCAGACTGCTCGGGACCTCCTAGCCAGAAGATACGCCAACGTCCGGCGAATTGCCGACGAACATGTTAAGCAGCTTCTAAGCCTTCCGCTGCTTAGTGACCGGGCCAGACTACGTCCGGACCTGTTGGATCCAGTCTTGGTGGCCTGTAATACGTTGAGGCGGCTGGATTTACCAGTAGGCGAATGGGCCTTCTTGTTGCTCCGCATCGTGCTGTCCCGTCTACCTCTCGACCTTCAATTGCATTTTGAGGAGAGGTACGGCGGGGACGAGGCCTCCTATATTCCGCCCTTCTATGACCTGCTGCGGTTTTTGGAGGAGCAGTGCCGACAGATCGAGCACGCGGCGGGCACCGTCGACGACTTACGAGCCGTGCCCAGTGAGAGGCGAAATCCGCCGGGCAAGTCGTCGTCAACCCCCCCCTGCTCCTATTGTCGAGCATCTGATCACCGGGTAACGTCTTGCCCAAAATTATTAAGTAAGCCGGTTCCGGCGAGGCGAACTTTCGTCAAGGAGCGCCGCTGGTGCTACTCCTGTTTGGAAGGGCACCTTCAGCGAGACTGTCCGCACCAGCGGCTCTGTCTGCATTGCCAGGGCAATCACCATGCCGTACTGTGCCTGGGTGCAAACGGCGTCTCCTCTCGGGGCGCTGCCAGGCCCTCGACCCCCACGGGCGGGGGCGCTCCGCCACTCCCTCTGACGGGCGACGCTCGGCGCCCGCCGGCTAGCCACCAGGCCCCTAGGTTTGAAAGGGGTCCCTCCCCCGACCAGTCGGGGGGTAATTCCCCCAGGGGCGGGGGTGTCATCACCCCCCCTCAGCGTGCGAAGAGGAACTTCACGGCCACTCATCGGTCCGCTGGACCCTTCCCACTCCCGTTAGCTGAGTGGCCGCGACTGGTGTACCACTGTACCCCATTTGATGGAGGCGGCCCTAGCTAGCTGCCGCCTTAGCTCCCACCATGGCTGCCTCTACTGAGCCTCAAGCCGTCAACAGTCCACTTGTCAAGCTGTTCTGTTGCCGACGGCCTCAGTGAGGGCGTACAACCCGAGTGGCGACTGTTAGCGGTTGCGCTCTGTTAGTCTCAGGTTCACGCGGTGTGGCCTCCACTTGGTGGTGGGAAGATTAGGGCCCCCTGGAGAGTTGAATCACGCTCTCAAGGGGTATTGGATTTGGTTTGGTCGAGCACTTAGTTAAAAATTCTATAAATTTAAATTAAAATGCTTTTGGGTTTTCCGCGAAATTCATATTGTAGCGGTTATGATTAAGAGAATTGAATTTAAAATACTCCTTTAAATGCTGCTGCATATTTTTTGTAAATACATTTGATCACTGCGTTTATTGTTGCACGGAAAATTGAGATTAAATTGTGTGCCCTTTTTTAATGCTTGTGATAGTGTTTAATCATTTTTCTTTGTGATAAGGAAGGTTGAAATTAGATAACCCTGTGGTTGCCGAAGGAAATAGGAGTCAATTCTCTTTTGGTTTAGATTTTGTTGGCACTGTCTAAGATATTTATTTGAAATAAGAAATAGGGCTGTCCCTTACGTTTATTGTTTTGTTTACTTTGCCAAGTTGACCTATGTGCATCGGTGATTATTTGTTTTAATTAATTCTGTAATTGAACATTGATGCTTTTGAAAAATTAGTTGAAATATGAGCATAGGATCACCTGCTAGGGACCATCTGTGCGTTTCGTTCAGCTCTCCACAGACGACGTTCATGGGGAATTTGGGGGTGCTCTCTGCACTGAAGCTTGAAGGTCCCTCTGGGCCGCTTCGTGTCGCGTCGCTGTTTGCAGACCTGATCCGGTCGAGTTGCGGAACTAATCATAGGAGCGCAGATAGGTGTTTGAAGGAGGTCGTCTGACTTCTGTCTAGAAATAGGACTTATTTATGTGCTGCGATGACCAGGAAGGGCATCCAGTTCAACTCTCCGGCTAGCCCACGTTGGGGCTGTAATTTTGAGGCGTTGGTCAGGGTTGCAAGATCTGATTGGGTGCGTAGGGTGACCTAGTTTGGTTGTAGATTCGATCTTGCAACTTGCCATCGCGACCCTGTCCCGCTGACCGGTTTGCTCGCGGACCTAAATCCTTATGTCCGGGACGGGGGTTTGTTTACGCAAAAGCGTTGGTGTCAGGCATCGGCGTTAGATGGCTCTCGGCTCGGCTGATACGGGATGACGTTCGTGCGTGTTGAACGTCCGAGCTTACTGAACGGTGGGAGTCGAGAGCGAAAGATTAGATGCCTTCTTCGCGTCGAAAGAGAAGGCAGTCCTTTTGTTTGGGAGCTCTTAGATCTAATTTTATGTTAGGCGCGTATAGTAAATATACCACTGGGAATGGTAGCGCGTGTTGAGAGTTTACCTGGGACTTTAGGTTTAACGCAGAATCTGTATAAGTGGATTCGACTGTATTAGTTACTAGTGCGGTAGTTAATATTCTAGAAATAACGGTGACCTTTGACCCGTACGTTCTGTGTTCATTTTCGCGAGTCAATCGTAACAAAGGAAGAAAGTGACTGCGGAAGGCGACCTTAGCTTGGAGAGGAGCTGAGGGCCGAACTGCTGCAGGGGGAACGGTCAAATAAGGTCAATAACACTACCAGCCACACCCAAATACACATCACTGACCTTTACTTTCTAGCACAATACATCCACACGAGACCTGACCGAATCCTGAGGGACCAGTCACCTTGAATAGAGGTAAGTAAGCTCTGTTCAATAATTGTAACGCTCCCCCCGGATTGTTTAGTGTAATTAGACTTTTAATCCGTGGCGTGAGGACGCCCGATCAGCATCTGCCCGTAGCTTCTTCGTCTATGGGCCGCGAAGGATTCTACTCCTGGGATGGGCAGCTGCCGGCCGTAACAATTATAAAATATGATATTGTATGTCAGGTGTTTAAAATTAAATTTTTTTGTCAAAAAAATAAATAATATTTAGGGGTGGGTCACCCTTATCATTTGGGGGTTTGAAAAATAGATGTTGGCTGATTCTCAGACCTACCAGATATGCATACAAAATTCATACAAATCGGTTGAGCCATTTTGGAGGAGTTTGGTAACAAACACCGCGACACGAGAATTTTATATATTACTAGCTGTTCCCCGCGACTTCGCCCGCGTGTAATTTAAGGTTTTAATTATATTGCTCAGAACCCTAATTCTTTTTCTCAAATAAAAGTAGC
Organism: Parnassius glacialis; assembly: GCA_033319125.1. Classification (NCBI taxonomy): domain Eukaryota; kingdom Metazoa; phylum Arthropoda; class Insecta; order Lepidoptera; family Papilionidae; genus Parnassius; species Parnassius glacialis. The sequence goes on from JAVANC010000009.1 coordinate 21,694,825, forward strand.
CTAAGTTATTCCTTAGAACATCGGCTATCCGCCAGTGAAAGTCCCGTCGAAATCGGTCCAGCCGTTTCGGAGATTAGCCGGAACAAACAGACAGACAGACAGACTGACAGACAGATAATTTTTTTTTAAATTGTTTTTTTGTTATAGATACCTTATATTCATATGCATTTAGTAAAAAGCTGTTATTTTAACATTACAAACAGACACTTCAATTTTATTTATTTGTATAGATTGAGATTATTTTTGATATTTGAGTTCCATAAACTATAGTTATTTACAATTTATTTTATTATATACAATATTAAAAACTATAATAATGAAAAAAAATATTTTAAAAAACTTTACCCCCACACTAGGCTTTTCTTCTGTATCGTGAAGGCAACTTACAAACACGAATTGCACAAGGACAAACATCCAAACCCGGAACAATTATTTGCAGACCATACAAATACTTATTGCGTGCGGGATTCGAACCCGCGGCCCCCAGCGCAGCAACTGATTGCTAAGCCACTGCGCCACGGAGCCGTCTATATTTGTGCCTCATTGTTTTATATTTTATTTAGGTAGGTACACCACCGTCTGCTTGAGTTTTAAGTTTCTACCCATCCAAAGGTAGTCTGGAAGAGATCGCTATTAGCGATAAGGCCGCCATTGTACAACTTGTTAATACGCATAATAAATTCTTTTTTTATTTTTATTTTTTTATTTATGGTGTATACTACAGTTACATTTTTAATAATAATTATTAAGACCGTTGTCTATCTCCTCTTTCAGTTTTCCTCTGTCGCCTCTTACGAAGCGCGCGTCATGGTATTTGTTAGTGGATTATCCTACGCTGCTAGTACACGACGGTACTGACATAACTTATCCATTGAAAAGCTTAAATAGACCAGCTATATATAATCTCAAAATTGTAAACAAGCGGCAATGAGTTTGTATTTAATGAGCTGACGCATGTTTTGGAATTTCCCAAAGGAATAAGCAATAAGGAAAATTAAATTAAGATATAGTTTCTATGAAACTCTATCAGATTTTAAAGAAAGATTAGCCCTATCAGAGTGAAATACGAATGTCATATTGTGGTTAAAGGAATCAGAAATAGTGTCTTTTTTATAAAATAAGGGTAACAAACGAGCACTCAGTTCACCTGATGGCAAGTGAATGCTGCGGCCCATAGACATCTCCATCTTCGATTAAAAATCAAAATGCAGATCCCCGAGGACTAAGATGGAATGACTCGTTCCCAGTAAAAAGGGTGTCCGGTTCTATACACTCACCCTTACGAAACACAGCAGAATGTTGTTATTTCACATTGATATTCTGGGAGAGCGTGGTCCTTCCCTGTACTACCCATTGAACTATTATGTACTGTACGTTAATACATAATATCTCAATGGTACTACCACGTATATAAAATATATACTTACGACGTAGTGTAGTAATTTTATTGTTTTATTTGAAAATTTATGCAATCGTTTCAAAACTAACCTATCTAAAGACCTCAGAATATTATGTATTCTGATCTACAGGCATGTATGCTGCAGTCGAAGTCTAAGAAATCTATTTTTACGAAGGGCCCGACATCGTTTCTATCTGGAAAACTAACGTGGGTTATCGTTAAAAGATTATAATGATAGTTATCAAGACAATTGTCATGTAAAAACTTCATAAATATGTGTGGGAAGTTGTTAAAAATAAAGGTTCCCACCGTAGCTGGTTAAGCACAGACTAAAAAACTTGCACATTGCATTGTTGACTGGAACAGTCGCAGTTGCGAAGTACAATGGGAAAATTCACATGGCCATAAACGCGTTATGTGACGCAGTTTGTAGTCAGCCATACGGTATGTATACACTCATAAGTATCAATAATTAATGTTAAGGATTTTATTTACATAGATATAAACAAAATATACCTTAACATTAGAGATGTCTTTTGTGCGGTTGTGGCATGAAAGAATTCATAACAATGTGTCCCCTCGTAAATGGCGTATGTGAGTAGACTCCGGCAACGTCTAACGCCAGGAAAGTAATTTGGTTACCGATAAATGGTTTTCGATACGTGGATAGTTTCTAAAAGGCGGCTAAGGGAAGTGCCAGGCTAATTTTATGACTTCTGACAGATGGCGGTATTACCATCTCATTTACACCAGACATAAAAATACCAAACTAAAGGTGCGGGACGTCTGGTACGCGATCAGCCTACAAAGGAAGACGCACATGTCCAGTAGTGGACTTTACATTTGATGATCGAACTTTATGGCAAAGTATGGGAAAGGCTGGATTGATCGTGATATCGATAGCATATTACATCTATCATGAACTTTTAAAAGTACACTGTTGGACAATCTGTTTAAGAAAGCGCCAGCTGGTCAAACATCATTTGGAGGACTTGCCCATTCACACCACCTTGGACAAGCCTTGGTTTCTTGCAATTTAAGAATTTCGGTTTCTTTGCTATTTTGATTAAAACTCAACTATACATTATAGATGGATCCTGCAACTACTATACATTATACTGTAATTGTTTATGGGGGTAGGTGAAATTTCATGTATTTATATTGCCGTTTAATGTTGTAAAAATTATTCAATACTGGTTGATACATTCATGTTTCTGGGTATAAAAAAGTTCGTTTTATTTCATGATCATCATCATTTCACCTCACCACAAGTACACTACTGAACATAGGTCCTGAGCTTCCGGCATCCATTGGCTTCCTGCATCTCTTACCAGATCGTCATTCCATCTCGTGGGGGCCGCCCTACACTTCGCTTACATTTAAGAGGTTGCCACTAGATAACCTTTCTTTCCCGTCATTTGTTGGTCTTCGAGCTATATGGCCGAACTATTATTTAAGACTTCGTAATGAAAATATCCACTATAGAATCAGAGTAACGACATAACGCAACGGAGTAAGCTGAAGTAGCAATGTGTCAACCATATAGCTCATCTTATTTAAGTACTGTTAATTTTATTTTGGTAGATTTGTCCGCGGTTAGCGCGTGGTTGAATGGTCGCAGCGCGACGCAATCGTTCAAAACGTTCCCGTGAGAACGCGCTTGGAGCCCTGCGCCCGCGCACCACCGAGCTCCGACCGAACCGCCGCGCCGGCCTCACAAAGGTTAAATACCGAGCGAATTTTGCCAAATTCAATGCTCACACGTACTGTAACTTTAATACAATGTACGCCAAGATCTACAAGGTTTTCTTTATGTTTCATTCTTAATATTGAAGATTCTTACGCAATATTTTATAGAATAAAGATGATTAACGGGCACACATATGTTGTAGCCCATAGAAATCTCTATCAATTCTCAATTAAGTATCAAAATGCAGATGCCTTATAACCCCTGAGAACCAAGATGGAATGCTTTGTTTCCAGCAAAAAGGGTATCCGTTTCCCTATAGTCACCACACGAAAAACAGTAGCATTAAGCTGCTCACGCAGATATACTCTGAAAGCGTGGTCCCTATTCGGTCGAGCTGACACATTCGTGCTACAACCATAATATAGCTGCAGCATGGCTCTATAACGTATAATACTATGTAAGTATCGATAAGCAATGTAATTTCGCGGACTCTATCTATATTTGAGTAATATGGTTAGGCTTAGGAGTATTATTAATTTTCCTTTCTTGCCCTAAAACCGTTTCTAAAGGCTGTATCATTTAAAAATTTCGATAGCGTAATATACTCTCCTTCAGTTGTCGGTTAGTTTTTTACACGATAGCGGCGCGATGACAGCGCTGCAACACTTAACATAAAGTCGAGTAAATGCCACTTGTGGCATTATAGCTATGCCGCAATTTTGTTAATTCGGAAGCTATCAGTGTAGTCAACAATCGACCAAATGAACGTTAACGATAGTATGTGCTCAGTAGAGTTTCTTTTTATTCAACTGATGTTCATAGTCCATCCGATGGTGAGTGGCTACTGCAGCCTATGGACAGCTGCAGCCAACTTTAAACAAAATAGGCTATGGTTGAGTTATTACCGTTGTAATTATACTGGTTCTCTATACCCTTCGGACCGAAACAGAGCAATGCAAGCACTGTTATTTGGCGGCAGAAATAAGTTAAAGTGCGGTACCTACTCAGACAAACTCCCAGGCAGAAAAGTTGTACGTGGTAGAGCCACGCTGTAGCTATATTAGTAGTATAGTTGTAGCACGAATGCATAGAATACCAGCGTAAAATGGCAGCTTGACACTGCTGTGTTTCGTATGGTGAGTGTAGAGAACCAGAGACCCATTTTACTGGAAAAGGGGCATTCCATCTTAGTCCTCACGGATGACGACGCATCTGCATTTTGATTCTTTATTCAGGATTAATGTAGATGTCTATGGGTCACAGCAACCACTTACCATCAGGTGGACTGTGTGCTCGTTTGTCACCCTATCCTATAAAAAATACCACCGACATAGAGAGTATACAAGTAATCGTTTTATAGACTTGAGATTAAGATTAGTGAGAGGTGACAACCTCTTAGGTGTTAACCTTCACTCTTTATATAAACGTTATTTTTCATGAAATCGCCATCTATGCCGCCACTTTAAGATTTATGTTTATATGATTAAATATATTATCATGATAAGAAAGGCATAGTCAATGGCTTTCTTATCATGGGAGAGCTTTATATCGGATGATATGAATTCGCCCCCCTGGTGCAGTGTTTGGGTTCAAGGCATGTGCCGCTACCCACGGAGGCGGCCCGAAATCAGCTCAGATTATTTTACATACAAACTTCAACAGATCGTCTAATTTAAAACTTCACGCCCCTCCATTGCATTTTCGGTAGATTTTGTCACATTTACCATACGGTGCTAGTAATACTATTAAGCACATTATAAAATCTAAATATGAGCGCCCTTTCTATTGTTTGTGTAGATTTTAGCATTTTTATTAATTACAGAGATTCTTTTCAACACTTAACCAGTCCTTTTATTATGTAGTAAAATTATATTCAAAAGTGTTGGTCCTATAAAATTACATGTGGTGGCGGTGTCATCAAATCTATCACCAGATTAAGTACCTTATTAAATATTAGCAAACGGTATATATAATAGATAGATATATATCGCGGCAGAACTCCCGATACCATCCACACCATCTGGATGATTGGCGGTCCACCACTGTGCGATTTAGAAGATGTTTTCTTCCTCGTACGACTTTCTTGTGGAATCGATTACCATCAGCGATTTTTCCGGACCGATATGACTTACGGACCTTCAAGAAAAGAGCCTACTCCTTTTTAAAAGGCCGGCAACGCATCTGCAATTCCCCTGGTTCCCCTGGTGTTGCAGTTGTTATCACTTATGTATATATATGTTGTAGTCACTTACCATCAGGTGAACCGCATGCTCGTTTGCCCCCTCTCCTATAAAAAAAAAAGATTAAATTGCACGGTTGTCTAAATAAGCGTCTGGAAGGCCTTTTAGCACAAAGATAGGGGACAGGTTTAAAATACTCAGACCGGCGACGCGACGGTGTGGGACGTCTGGTACTGCGACCCGTGCCAAGAGTGATGAGTAAGACAGAACCTTAGTACTCAATCGTTCAACCTTATTTAATGCTTAGAATTAAAACAAGACGATGGAAAAAGTAGTTGATGATCAAAGTATTTAATAAATGAGCATAATCGTCATAAAATATGCTATAACACATAGAACTATTATTACTTTATTTGATATTTTACAGTAATCATATATAGTCGCAAGACAGTATACTCAAACGTTTATTTGAATTGACCATATCAAATCGTAAGACGTAAAACTAATAGGGACGTCATATCATGACTTCCTTGAGCCGTCAAAGGCCACTGCTTTCCCATACAGTTCAAAGCGCCGGGTGACTGGTTCAATAATAACAGGAAATTGTTAAGTCGGCCCGCGACAAGATTTTCTACAAGTAAATTAAGTTTACAATTACATAGAATAAACTTTTGATTTAAAACAAATTTTTGAACGATGCGATTAAACGTCCAAAAGTAGAAGCCAAGTTACTCACATTAACTTATTTACTAACCACTAACTAACTTTAATAACTTAATACACATAAAACAAGTAAAATATCATTAAAATTAAGAAAGGCACTGCATGTGTAATAAAGTTTTAGGTATAACTGAAGTACTTTGTCAAGGTATCTTAAGATTATAATTAATGCAGAATTTTAAACGTATTATACTTATCAATACTACTCACATTTTTAGATCGTAACACTTTCTATCCGCTCTGTTTGTTTTCAGATGACGTCATACGCCATCACGCCTTTATTATCTGTGCAATCACGAAAAATCAATTGAAATATCATTTGCCAAAATCAGAACCCTACGTTAGACGCTCCGGGCTGACATAGAAATGGACATACATATCTTACTATGTATGTAATAAGTAATAACTATAAGAGAGGTATGTATATACCAGCCATTAATGAGAAAATGTTTGTCGGTGCGTATAATATGAAGTGCCGGTTGGATCGAGTGCTAGCGGAGCGTTTATCGATGGTGGCGTGTGTTTGTGCAGTATAAAGTTCAGTGTAGGTGTCGAGCGTGGGCTGCGCCCCCTTTTCCTGGGCCCCCTTTTCCCTAAAGAGGGTCGCTTCCGATTCGGCAGAAAGGCTACAAAAGCCAATGCCAGTCTCACAGGTGGTGTTTAGTGGGTAGGCACTTAGGTTAGGTTAGTCGCAGTGAGTCCCACATAACCACGACAGCCGGCTTTCGTGGAAAAACAAACGAGCGTGGGGATTCCGCTGAAGTCATTCTACAAGTGAAGTCATTCTACGAGTGCTAAGATACTGTCGTGATTCTGTCCGTGGTGGTGGTTCTTCTAGTGCAGGCAAGGAGGATGGTGTTGCTGAGAGGCTGCCCTGTGTTACATTGAGATGGGTGGTATTGCTGTTGGTTTGCATACTTCATGTTATCATGTAATTATGTCCTTCACGTTACACCAGTGTGTAATTGTGACAGTGACAAATTACGGTATGGTCGAACTGTGATTGCTCTATACTGAATGTATAGTGCGTTACGCTGTTTTTTTATTAATTGGGAGAACCCTGAGAAAAAGGGTTTTGACAGACAGACAGACAGACAGACGTACAACAAAGTGATCTTATAAGGGTTCCGTTTTTTCCTTTTGAGGTACGGAACCCTAAAAATATACCAGATTTCAGTATACAATAAAAAATAACATGTCTAAATAAGTTTCGGTTTCGGTTTCGGCCGAAACTGACACCCAGACCGAAGGTTCGGTTTCGGTTGAAAATCTTGTTTCGGTCGGACACTATATATTATAGTATAATAATATATAATAATTCTATAATTCAAGTTAAAAATCCGCTCTCACACTTTTACTATTTTTAACAAAACGCTAGCCTGACGTATTTCCGAGATCGCAATTGGGATCTCCCGTTGTATTTTCTATATCAGAATTGGCCTTATCCTGTTGTATTATCTACATGTTAATTATCAAAACTCTTGTTAAGTTGATACTTGCTAGTTCTGAAGTTCAGAGATGTGAGTAAATAAGAATCGACATTTACATAAATTTAAATTAACGTAGTATGCGATTGCCTTCATATACTTAGTTAATATATTTTATTTTTATTCAATAAATACGTCTCCATATATAAAAATCAATTGCTGTCGTTAGTCTCCCTAATACTCGAAAACGGCTCGATCGATTTTGATGATTTTTTGTGTGCTTTTGAGTGGGTGGTTTATTTAATTTATTTATTTTATTTTCAAGGGAAACATACATAATTTTAGTCTAATACATAACACATATTAATCTTACAATTAACAATAAAGTTTCCACAGTTTAGATTTACAATTCAACCCGACAGGTGGCGCTGTTGTCGAGGTCCAGAAATCACTCGTGTGAAGCCGGGATAGATCGCTAGTATTATATAAAAAACAAAATGATGTTTTTTTGGCATCGACCCCAGAGGCCAGTTCTAAATAAAAGTAATAGTTCGTATTTATAGCTAAATGTAAAAACATTTTAAAGGAATTTGCTGATTGTAACATTATTTTATCAAATCCTCATTCCGATGAAACAAAATTATTGGCTAAATTATATAACATAATATTTTCCTCAGATCCGTCAATTAGATAATACTTTTTTCATTTTTGTTTGCTTGTTAAATTGAATGTTATTTAGTTCTAAATGATGTCAAATAGAGCGACATAATCGCATTTTGATTAAGCTCTTAAATAAAGATAAAAAAATATACTACTTGTACGAAGCGACTGTGTACAATTACTTGCGTTTTGTATTTTGATAATAGTTCCTCTGCACTTCGAACCTTGCGTTACGTGTCAGTAATCCATTGCTACGCCTTAACACACCTGTCTAAACGGTCTACTTTAAGAACAAGTCTTAATATGTGGTAGAATCACGTTGCAGCTGTATAATAGTTGCAGCACGAATCGGGAAAAACCACCGAGTAGTTAACAAGAGACCGTTTCTCTTACTGGTGACGTGGCATTCTGCCTTAGTCCTCACGTGGGCATCTGAATTTTTATTCTTGAACGGTGATAAATATAGATGTCTATCTTAGAGTATACATATAGCTTGCTTATGTATACTCTAAGATATCTATGGATTATTTTTGTTACAAAAATGTTTAATCTAATAATATTAACTATCATCATCATCGTCATTATTGGATCAAGCAAATTTCCTGAAGGATGACATGCTATAATTATCACACTTGATCTTTACAGTTATAGTTTTGTATGTTTTTGATGAGTCCTCACACGATTTAATGCTAGACGCAAGCCATCTCTCATTTAGCAGAAGGTTATTGAGCCCGCCGCACAATTTCAGTGCTAATTGGGCAAAATTTTTACATGGTTTTAAATTATGTAGATCTGTTATCCTGGCTCTTAACCTTCAAGCTGGAAAACAGCAACAGAGTGAGGGTACTTTTACCACAGCTCCGTTGCCTTTGGTTCTCGGTCTTTGTCTTCGTATAGTTTAAATATCCATGGTACGAAATTAAATTATGGTTGTTCTGATCTCATTACCTATTTTTATCGACATGTGTAAATAATTTCCCACTTCATACAAATTTTTTGAGTTGCTAAATTTAGCACAAAAGTAATTAATCATTTCTTAAGGGTATCCTATACGTCATGCTAATTATCTCACATTTTACAGCTTTTAATAATAAAAAATAATAAGGCAACTCAAGGTTAAGATCGTTCGCAAACACGAGTTAGAATAACATCTGAGTCATCGTTTAACCCTCGCCCACGCCGCCATACCAGTTACCCCGCGTTACAAATATTCCTTAACAGCTTTGATAACCTTAGCGCATGATGCGTAGGTAATGTCAGTATAAATATAACAGCTTTAATTGATAAGACTAAACTATAAAATGAAAAATCAGCTAGTGTTTGTATACCATCATTGATGATAAATGGTGACGGACTTAACTACACACTGGACAAAAGGCCATTCACCCTTGCCTAGAAGAGTTATTTCTTCTTCGTCTTTTTTAAAGTACATTGCATGGACATGGGTTCCTTACGATGTTTTCCTTCGCCGCCGAGCACTTAGTAAATCAACACTTAAAATTGGGGTAAAACACAAGTTGCTCGCTTACTGTGAAATTTACAGCCAGCGCGTAGCCCTTGAGCTATTAAGGCAATCAATCATTAATCATCATCATCATCATTATCACCATTACAACCTAAATCCACTGCTGAACATAACCTTCCCCATTGTATGCCTCTTATTGGAGGGGTATTTGCCGTAGTTGCCATGTTTAGCAGGCGGGTTGGAAACCGCGGTTTTTTATTATTTATATTATATACGAAGCCCAGAGGGAGATACAGAGTGGATTTTCTTACGCCGCCATTACAGGCTTTACATAAGTATCAAAATACCACCGCAAAAAAAAATACACAATTTCATAAATAAGGAGGTTATTAGATATTTATTTCAAGATAATGTATTAATGAGTCAATCATGAAGATCATCATGAAAATGTTTGACTTTTTTGATGTTTTTATGTTTTGAAAGACGTTATAAAGCTTGTTTGTTTCACTTCAAAGTTGTATCTGATCAAAATTTGCTGAATTGAACAAAAAACAGTCTACTGGATAGTGGACGGGCCTCTCTCAATTTGCGTCGATTAGACATAACCGCCATCTTTAGCAGTTGAATAGGCATTGCGCTTCACTAGTATTTTATAGGTTTCCTTCGATTTTATAAACCTCTCCGATATGATAAATACCAAAGTATCTTACATTTGGCGTATGTATTTTCTACATACACTTTATCACTATGCATATATAAAAAAAGATATCTGCCCAAAGTACAAAGATTAAAACGGTAAAATTATATTTTATCATCTCTAGTTCCCGCTGATATAAGATATTATGTAGATATCAGCAAGCGCGTATATTTTAGGTATTTGACGTTTCTCTTACACCTTCTGCGATTGTTCCGCAGTCTATTGGATATTACGAGAAAAGATATTTTAAACATTTTCTTCAGTTGAACCTTACAACATTCACGTCGTGTAGTGACTTAGTTCGAGTAGGGCAGGTAAATAAACATGAACTATACAAATTGTTGTATTTCAAGTGTTTGTAAAATATCATATGAGATTATGATAATTGTAGGTATCATGATTCGCATCATCATAGACTATATAGTATATTAAACGAAACACACGGCAAAATGGGATTATAAATTCTTGTACATATATTGTCCTCATACGGCAAAAAAAGTTAAATAGACACAGAAATGCACTTTACTTTACATCACTTTATATACATGAAACACGTAACATAGTGGCGCGGGGGAGTTTTCCCTTTTTGTGATGAGAGAAGGCCTGTGTCCAGTGATGGGACGAGCTTAGACTATGACTTTAATTTTTACATAATAATATTTGAAATCAATATTATGTTTTGAAGCACAATATACAATTCAGAAGAGAGTTTCAGAAGAGAGAGAGAGAGACTTGCTGTACTGTTGAAGGGAAATGAGGAACGAAATTTAATATTAAAAGACTGGAATACTTCAGTGTATTATCAAGAAGCTCATCAGCTATCGCGGTTGCAACCAAACTATAACTGTCCCATATAGTAACAAGACCCACGAAGCCGACCCCATCCGTTCTGATAACCTAATTATTCCTAAATTGTTGACAACCTTATAGCAACAATATATAGAGTACTACACTTTTTGTATCATATTTACAACAATTATTAATAGCAAATACAATTAAAGTTACAATTTCGAACCGTTTAAGACCTATTAAACCCTGGGTTACATTAGAAATTTTAAAATGTATACGAAATCGTGATAATTTATTTAAAAAATATAAATCTTTTCCTGACAATAATATCATAAAAATAACATATACTAGATATCGAAATTATTGTAACTCCATGATTAAAAAAGTTAAAATTGCTTATTATAGAGATAAAATGAGTAAAGCAGGTAAAGATAATAAAAAGCTTTGGGAAACCATTAAAGAGATATCAAATACCACGAAAATGAAAACTGATTCTGCTGAACTGCTTAACAGCGTCAAGAAACCTCAAGAGGCTATCAATTCTATTAATAATTATTTTGTGAATGTAGGTAAACAACTTGCTCATAATATTGTAGTTAATGAAAGGGTTACAAGTTCTTTAGCAATTAGATCAATACAGAACTGTACGTCGTCCTTTGTAATACTCAACACTGACGAAGAATAAGTTTCCAGACTCATCATGAGCCTAAAAAACAAATGTGCTAATGGATGGGACAATATATCTAACTGTTTTATAAAAAAAAATAAAAAATATATTGTTGGGCCATTGACATATATATGTAATCTTTATTTTAATGAAGGTGTATTTCCTCAAGTTTTTAAACGGTCTATTATTCATCCAATTTATAAATCTGGAGACAGAAATAATGTCGGCAACTATCGACCGATTTCAATTCTTCCATGTTTTTCGAAAATAATTGAACGAATTATAAACAAACAACTCACGAAATACTTAGAAAGTAAAAAACTTCTATCCCCTAACCAGTTTGGTTTTCGGCAGGGCAGATCCACTGATGAAGCAGTGCATGACTTAACAGATTACGTAGTTAAAAATTTGGACAAAAATAAAAAAGACATTGGATTTTTTTGGATCTCGCCAAGGCGTTTGACACTGTGTCTACCTGCATTCTAATAGAAAAGTTGGAATTATGTGGTATTAGAGGAAAGCAACTTGCTCTATTTAAAGATTATCTATGTGATAGAACACAATGTACTAAAATCGGAGATTTCATTAGTCAGGCATTAATTTCCTATGGTGTGCCCCAAAGCAGCATTCTAGGTCCCACATTATTTCTCGTATATATAAACGATCTCACTTCTATTCAGCTTCCTTATGGAAATATAATATCATATGCTGATGACACATGCCTTCTTTTTTCTACAAATTCCTGGGAAGCTGTTCAGGGACTTGATTTGATGAATGAATGGTTGCAAACTAATTTTCTTACCTTGAATTCTGAAAAAATCAAATACATTGCTTTCATACATTATTTGCATTGTAAAGAACGCCTTTATCATATTATCAATAAACCTCTGATCTCACACAAATGTCTCTCAAATATTAATATAAAATCATGTAAATGTAACAAAATATAATTAGTCCATAACATTAAGTATCTTGGTGTAATAATAGATTCCAACCTTTCTTTTAAAAATCATATCGAAGTATTATCCAATAGGCTATCTAAATTAATATTATACGTATTCAAAAATGTACGCCATGTGCTAGATAAGACAGCTTTAACACGTATCTACTATGCCCTAGCGCAAAGTCTTCTTACTTATTGCATCACCTCCTGGGGCGGTGCTCCTAAAACAAGTATGAAGCGCGTAGAAATATCACAAAGGGCCATTTTAAAAGTTTGCGGATTCTTCTCTTATAGACATCCAACTGAACACCAATCGACACTGGCAGGTACTAACGGTACGTCAGCTGTTTATTCTCTATACCTTGTTGAACCAACACAGTGGAATTACTTATGATCGCCATAAATTTGTTAGACGTAAAAACACAGTTTGCGCAACAAAGAAGACATATACAAAAAAATTCTTTTGCTACATGGGTGGATTCTTATACAATAAAATAAATGAAAAGCTATCTTATATATTATATTATATATATTCTAACAATAAATATGATTGCAAAAAAACGTACATGACATGACTGTCTACTGAAATTAGATTATGATTTAACGGAATCGCTCCTATCAAGATAAATATAATTTACGCACACACACACAAACCCACAATCACACACACACACACGCACGTACGCACGCACGCACGCACGCACGCACGCACGCACGCACGCACGCACGCGCTCACACACACACACACACACACACACACACACACACACACACACACACACACACACATACACACACACACGCGCGCGCGCATACTATACACTACACTACACTAACATAAAAATATAGCACTATACATACATATATGTATTTATACATTTTATATCCTAATACACTCTTAATTAGTATTTTATCCTGGATTTTCGCTGTAATTATATTTCATTACAATATAAGGATTACTTTGTTTATCTATCTATCAATTGTTTTCCTACAATATTTTCATACAATTTAATAGCATTTGAGGAGTGAGAACCTGGTGACTTGTACTACAGGCTTATATATGCCTACTTCAGGCACCAGCTTCTCACATAATAGAATTCTGTATATGTACTACTAGATTTACATTGTTTTACTTTATGTTATGTGAGAAGATAAATAAAGACTTTATTATTATTATTATTATTACAGAGTAAATGTTTTCCTCATTTTAATGAAATTCTAGGAACGCGTAGAAAGTTTAGTGGAACAATTACATGATTTCTTAGAAGAAAACTTCGCGAAAGTCCAGCAGATTGCGGTCATTAACCTGCAATAAGTTCGACCGTTTCACCAATTATCACTAAACTGAATAGTTTGTCTTAAATCTTGTCTATGAACCATAATAACTGTATATTGTATAACATAAAATTTGGAATAGGTACAACACAATTTACTAATTTTATGTAAGGTATTACTTAATACTACGCTCGGTACCTTCGAGGTGTTGCAACGATATTTGAATGAATTATAGAATATCCGTAAATGTACAAAATTATATAAAGCATTGTTAAATTGAAGATAGACAAAGGAAACATATTTTGTTTATCGTTTTTACGCGGTAGAGCCATGCTGCAGGTGTTATTATTCTAAGGCTGCAGCTATATTAATTGTATAGTTGTAGCACAAATGGGTCGACTCGACCGGAGAAGGACTACGCTTTCTCAGAATACCGCCGTAAAATAGTAGCTTAATGCTGCTGTGTTTCGTATGGTAAGTGTAGAGAATAGGAGATCCTTTTTACTGGAAAAGCAGCATTCCATCTTAGTCCTCAGGGCTGACAAAGCATATGCAGTTTGATTCGCAAACGAGAATAGATATAGATTAGTGATGCAACGAATACCACTTTTACGAATACGAATACGAATATCAAACCTACTATTCGGCGAATACGAATACGAATACGAATATCTCGCCATGGTAATAAAAACTAATTTATTTGATGATTTTCTATTGTTCTAATAATTAAAATTTACAATAGGCATATGTTTATTTAAAAAACTTAAAATTTGTAGATTTTCTGGTTTTAGGCGATTTCTTTTTTCAGTTTGGATGTTCCCAGCCATTGAAAAAAGTCTTTCCGAGGCGACTGTACATAGTATCAGTGAAAAATATTTTACTGCCGACTTCCAATAAGGAGACGGTACTCAATTCGACTGTATGTTTTTTTATGTGTGTTACCTCATAACTTTGTACTGAGTGAACCGATTTCGATGATTCTTTTTTTTTATTTGAAAGCTGATGCTTCTCGTGTGGTCCCATATGAATCTGATCAAGTTCAGACCAATAGTTATTGAGTTATTCTTAATAACTTATATTGAAGTCGGCTGTACAACATTTTTAATTTTCTGCCGACTTCCAAAACGGAGACGGTACGCAATTCGACTGTATGTTTTTTTTTATGTGTGTTACCTCATAAGTTTGTATTGAGTGAACCGATTTCGATAATTCTTTTTTTATATGAAAGCTGATAGTTCTCGTGTGATCCCGTATGAATTTGATCAAGGTCAGACCAATAGTTTTTGAGTTATTCTTAAATAACTTATATTGAAGTCGGCTGTACAAAATTTTTAATTTTAAATTATAAATTATGATATTCATCGTTTTTACGCAGTAGAGAATAGGAGATCCTTGTTTTTGGAAAAGCGGTATTCCATCTTAGTCCTCAGGGCTGACAACGCATCTGCATTTTGATTCGCAAACGAGGATAGATGCAGATGTCTATGGGCCACAGCAACCACTTACCATCAGGTGGACTGTGTGCTCGTTTGTCACCCTTATTCTATAAAAAAAGGTACTCATACTTTATTGAGAAATAAGTTTACTATGAAGTTGTACAAAAGCCGTCTGGCTAGCAGCACTAACATATGTTTTTTCTGCTGCCAAATAGCAGTGTTTGCACTGCTGTATTCTGAGTATAGAGTCAGTATAAATTACAGACTGCGAAGCATTCCACCTTAGTCTTCAGCGGTGACAACCCATCTGTAGCCTCTCTTGTTTTAAGTAGGCTGCAGGAATTATTTGGACTGCGGTAGCCATTTCTATCGTTTGTTCCTTCAGTTTTATAAAAAAAATATTACAAAAATTATAAAAGTAGATATAATCGTTAATCATACTTTATTAATACGTAGTTTTAAAATTTTACGTAAACTTAGACAAAATAGTTTAAAAAATACAGATATTATATTTTATCCATATTTGTGTATTGATTGCATTGAAATATAGCTATAAGCGTGGTAGAGCCACGCTGCAGCTAATTGGGTGGGTTTCTCTCGACCCGGAAAGGACCACACTCTCACAGAATACCAGTGTAAAATAACATCTTAATTCTGCTGTGTTTTGTATGGTAATTGTAGATTACCGGAAACCCTTTTTACTGGTAACAAGGCATTCGAAATGGTGTAGGTACCATGAAGTTAAGTTAAAAGCAGTCAAATACTAATACAGACATACTGTATAAGGCAACGGATAGATTGCAAAATATAGGGTAAATGACTACTGAGAATGTCTTATTGTACCTCCTAGATTTAAAAAAATCAATTTCAATATTATATTTAACTCGTATTGTTTCCACAAAACCTGCGGACAAGAGCTGAGCCTATGTAGGCTAGTCATTTAAAAGAGAAGTTTATTTAAAAAAAAATCAATTAATGCGGAATATTTTATCAGGAATTGAAGTATTATAAGTACCTAGCGAACAAAAATTGAGTCTCATATTAAAAATATTTATTTAAACTTTATGGTACTCGTATTAAATCGACTGACTTGTACAGATAATAATTATAGGATAAGTTGAGACGTCGTGTCGCTTCATTATAGCTCAACACAAGTCCACTGCTCAACAAAGGCCTCACCAGATTATCACACCATTTATTTAATTCTGTTCTAAATACTTCCTTGCTCGCCTATATGTCAAAAGTTTTTAATGAATTTAAATTATTATTAGGTCTATGTATTCTAAATCGTGGACACTGCTTGCTACGATTAAAGAACCTTAAATAGACATTAGATTAATTAAATTATATTGTTAAGCTCGAAAACTACATCGAAGTTCAATTGGATTAATCCTTATGAACCATATTGGCCTATATTCGACCCACACGGTTCCAATTCGGGAGTAACATTGCAAGAGGGCACTGGCTGAGGTTATTTCGGTCGCATGACTGCGCCGGGAGTGACGAGGCGCCATATGAGATCACCAATTCTCATTATTGACCAAACGAAGACGTTAGTGTGGTCACAAAAAAGCAATTTGAAGTACAGTAAAAGCATTTATGAATTGCCATCAAAGGAATTATTTGGTTTATCGTGACTTACCCATACTCAACACGACTTTGCATGATATCAAATCTTTACGTTAATTGATGGTTATTGTCATTTTGCAGTTTCAATATTACCATGCACGTTTTTTAATAATTTTGTTTATTTTGGACGTGGTAGAGCCAGCTGCAGCTATATTAGTAGTATAATTGTAGTACGAACGGGGAAGGACCACACTCTCACAGAACACCAGTGTAAAATAGCAGCTTAACACTGCTGTATTCCGTATGGTGAGTGTAGATAACCAGAGACTCTTTTGACTGGAAACAAAGCATTCCATCTAGGTTCTCACGGATGACAACGCATCTGCATTTTGATTCGTAATCGAGGATAGATGTAGATGTATGTCAATGGGCCACAGCATCCATTTACCATCAGGTGGACTGTGTGCTCCTTTGTCAAACTTATCCTATAAAAAATATTACTTTGGTTTCCCTCCATATAGCTCTACTAGATTATCGTATCATCGTGTTTCTTAATATCGTATTTAAAAGATAAAATATATAATAAATACATACAGTCGCATTGACTACCGTCTCCTTTTTGAAATCGATAGAACAAAATGACTGTCCTTGAAACATCTTTCATCTTTCATATATAATAAAACATTTAAAGAAAGGCAAAAATAGAAAACATAAATATATAATAGATATTACATGTCGCGTCAAGTTTGATTCTTGATACTATTAAATTAGGGTGACGCCCTGTATTATTATTCACTTTTCGCTAGCTATTATTCCCATCCCTAATTTTGGGCCCATACCAAATTACGCATTAATATATTCAATCCAGTTTTCATTCATATGTAATTCAATGTTTTTGTAAGAAACTTTTAGGAGCGTGAATTGGGTCGCATCTGCGTTCTGGATTGAGAAATAAGAATAATATAGTCGTGTGAACTCTTTGGAAATACGATTTCAGTTTGTTCGTTAATAATACATTTTTGGTACAGCTTATGTTATTTTATATACGGTATAGATAAAATTTTAACATAAATAATGCTATTTATTTAAAATTCTTGAAACGATTGTTTACCTAACCCATTAACATTTTACGAAATTATAAAGAAAATATTGCGTAAGCAAAACCTCTAAACTGTTGTTTTCTCCGTTTTATTCAGGATATTTAAGAATTAAGTAAAATATATAACTGAAGAATTGTAGCAGCTCTGGATCTGTGCGCTCGCCCTTATTTTCATACCTAGTACTCGAGTTGAAATTTTAATTTCTATTTTGAGATCAGATTTAAGTACTCGGCGACGAAGAAACACCTTGAGGAAACCTGTAAAGCTGTTTCGAGGACTCTTCTCTACTCAAAAATGAGAGAAGGCACAACACTAACTTTGTTCATTTTCGGGAAGTATGTGGATGTTACTTTACTTTAAAAGAATACAATCCTTTGAACTGTACAGAATTTAGTAAGGACGACTTCAGTTAAGTTATGCGCGCGTGCGCACGATCCAACTATTGTCACCCACCGTCCGCCATTGTTGTGTGGTGCGTGACTTAGCTGATCGTTAAATGAATAACTAATTAAAGTTATTACTGCTTCTTTAACAATTCAAACCCATGCATCAAAAGTAATGATTAACACATTTATTTGGATTAAGTACATTATATCTTATATAATTTCCTATACTAATTAAGATTCTAGGTTATTTATTATCTTATTAAAGCAACTTGTTTGTCTTCGCAGTCCACTTCGACTGCCTTTAGAGTTTCATAACAGCGGTCCATGAACAACCGTTTAAAAATTACTGCTTTTAACAAACGGGTAAAAATTAAATAAAGTGGGTGCTGTAATCCATGGTTACCTACAACAACAATTTCAAATCAAATAATTAAAAATTTTGTACAACCGACTTCAATATAAATTATTAAGAATAACTCAAAAACTATTAGTGATACCTTGATTAAATTTATATGGGATCACGTGTGAAGCACCAGCTTTCAAATAAAAAAAGAATCATCGAAATCGGTTTACCCAGTAAAAAGTTATGAGGCAACACACATAAAAAAACATACAGTCGAGTTGAGCATCGTCTCCTTTTTGAAGTCAGTAGAAAAGGGCTCGCAAGAGTTGTCTAAGATACGTAGGTCACTCAATCAGTTTTGAGATGCTCGAAATTTAAAAATGGAACGCACCCGTGTTATGTGTTTCTAAAAAGCAAATTTATTTAAAAATAGAACTCCATAAACCAATTGCTCTATATTAAAAAAAAAAACAAAGTTTTATTAATTTTCCTGCAACGCTTCCCGCGCTTTTCATTTACAAAGATGGATCTTAACCGTGAATATTTGCGCGCTATGATATATTATGATTTTAAATTTGGTTTAACCGAACAATTAAGTTTACAACGGCTACAATCAACATTAGGGTACTCAGCTCCACCACGAGCAACAATTTTTAGGTCATTTGCTGAATTCAAAAGGGCTAAAATTAATCTCAAAGATGACCAAAGAACCGGGGCCCTGCAAACAGCAGTAACGGCAGAAAATGTATGGATTACTGAAATGTTGATGCGAGAAGACCCACGAATCACATATACGGACATCGAAAAGATTGTAGGCATTCGGGGAGCATTCATACCATCCTACATCAACATCTTGGAGTGAGGAAGCTTTGTTGTCGATGGATCCCTCGTTTCCTCTCCGAAAGCGAAAAACAGACTCGTGTGGATCGGTGCCATGAAATGCGTCTACGTTTTGAAAACGGGGCATCTAGGCGTGTTTCAGAAATCGTTACTGGTGACGAGACATGGATCTATCAATACGACTCGTAAAATAAAAGGTAATCATCGGTATGGGTCTACTCAGAAGGAGAGTTATCGACAAAACTGCAAAGACCTGGCAACATCAGCAAAAAATGGTGGCTAATTTTTTTTCGCGGAGCGGACTTTTGTCGACGTCAATGCTGGAAAATTGTAGGTCAGTCAACTCTGAATGGTATACTACAGTTGCATTACCCAAAGCTATTGAAGCTGTGCGGGAGAGAAGACCAAAGACCGGGCTTCGGGGAATCATGCTGCAACACAATAACGCCTCCTCATATAGGTACCTTCCTTAGAAGCTTAGAACAAAAGCATTTATTGAGAAATCTGGTGTTGAAACGCTAAGTCACCCACCCTGAAGCCCTGACTTAGCTCCTTGTGATTTCTTTTTGTTCCCATGAGTCAAAGAAAAAATAAAGGGCAAGTTTTTTTCAAGCGCCGAAGAAACCGTGGCTGCTTACGAGAAAGCGGTTTCCGCCCAAGACTGGCAAAAGTGTTTTCAGAGTTGGTTTAGGCGAATGGAAGTTTGTTTAGAGCATGATGGAGAATATTTTGAAAAGATGTAAAATAAGTAATAAATAACAATAGTATCTAGATTACTTTTTGTATATCTCAAAACTTATCGAGTGACCTACGTAAAATACGTATCGGAACGCAGCAGTAGGTACACTACTGCTTGGTCCCTTTCTACCCAGACCAAATTTCATTCTAGAAAAGTTATAAAGTTAATAAATTATCTGTCATTGCCATTATTTTCGCCCTTATTAGTAAACTACCAAGTGGTATATCTGTCTCCGACAGACATTTTTTATTCATTCATAACAGCCTGTCCAAAGGCCACTTCTGAAAATGGCCCTCCCACATGGTTTTCCACATAGGGAGGATATTTACTAAATCCTTGTTCAAGCTTCCCTCTTTCGTTTCTTACTACACCCGCGGAGTGATATTATGTTAATGATTATGGTATTATGGTGTAATAATTAACATAATATCATATATGAACACGGTATTAGAAGTCTAGCAACTACCTTTGAAAATGCTTCCCGTTGTAATTCTTCTATCTTTCAAGAATATTTTTTGGAATATAGGCCTTAGTTGACATTTACGTCACTCGCAAGGTTTGATGACATACATTTTAATTCACTATAGTAGAAAAAGAGTGTTTTAGGAATAAGGCAATATTTTTTCCACACACGCTATAAACAGGACATTACCAAAACATTTTTTTTTTAATAAACTACCAATCTTATACTTAATAATTTGTCATTTTACATTGCAGACGCAAATTTTATGACTTAAATGAGTTAGGTATATTTCTGCAGTTGCTTTTAAGGAGCTTTTTTACTTTTTATTTTTAATACTTTCGTGGATATTAGCGCCTGAACGTGAACAAGCGCGACAGGAGAATTTCTGTTACAACCGTAACTGTAGGCCAATGACTCCCGTTTTTGAATATTTGCGTACTGACAAGTATGTCCAGTTATAATATCTGATCTTATAATAAATATATTTATCACACCCTTATTTTTTTAATAATATTAATTTCATGAGGCAATTAGTTCATTGTGTCAATAAAAAAATAAAGTTGGTAGGATAAGCAAAGTTAAAATTTAAGAAAATTTCCAAAAACAAATGGTTCTTTTTCATGTTATTATTTTTTAGTAAATGGAATAAGAGTGATTTCGCTGTCTCCAAAACATGAAAATCAATGCAAAGCGGTGTGCTGGTGAATCGGTAGAGCGGATGGTCCCATTCCATCGAAGTAACGGTATCGACGGTGCCGCGTGCAAACAGTTGTATCATACAATTTTAGACACAAACGTAGCCGTCTAACGGATGCATAAACTGATCATAGTTTGAAGAAAAAACTGAACTACGTTTGGTAATTATCTATGTACTAATGGTGTTGGTGGTATGCACAATGGGATTTTGTTATATATTATTGTCGATTGGTGAAGAAAGAAATATTTTTATTTATTTTGTACTTAACATACTTTGGAATCGTATTATTACAACGATTTTCTAGTCGCATTAAATAAAATAAAAACTGCCGTCGACTGTTAGATCTGTACCTATCTGCTTCAGTTCCTGGAAGACGTGGGATTTTATTTTATCTAAGTGCTGTCAAAAAAGCTGACGCCACCATGTGAGGCGTGTGTGAAACGTTCGGCCGTGATATTCCCAGTGAGGAGGCAAAGCCACTTGTGGCTGGCGACATACACCCGTTTAAGGCGAAGACGATCGCGAAGGAATGTGGCCGCACTTCGACTTTTAGTTGCATGCGATGAGCGTAAACGTAACCAGGTTTTGCTATGGAGATCCTAGTTCTGGATTTTACATTATCTGTATCCGGCTTCTTCTCAGCAAAGTTATTGCACTGTTTGCTGGTTATGTAAGCTTTAATAACATCTATTTATATACCTATAGATATTAAACACATCTATGACGAAATATAATGTTTATGTACATTATTTGATTTTATACAAAACTATTTATTACAGTTTTCACAATTTTGTGTTCTATTTTTAAAAAAAGAGCTTAAAATAGTGTGTTTTACAATATTCATTTAATATACTTATTTGAAAACTTTATTTCATTTTAATCTAAATTATGATTAATTTAAAAATTAACAATAAATTAAAAATAGTTTTTTCCGTTGTAGAGAGGCTGATTTGCCTTTATCGACAAGCATGACAGACGGAAGTTTTTATCAGGCATTTTAACTTTAAATGAATTAAAAATTTAATTACCTGTTTATATATCAATAAGTATTTATAAAAATACAATAGTTTTCTTTAATTTCGAGCAGGTAATTTATATATTTTGTAAAGTCAAATACTTTTTTCTAATAATGCACACGTGTTCGAAACATTACATCGTGGCTTTAGATATTAATATATATTGGCGAATCAGTTCAGGCCTTATCAAGTAAAATATTAACAATAGAAAGCTTCCTCTCATCGCTTGCACCAAATCCAACAATGAATCGACTCATCCTTGCCAACTGACTACATAAATGACACTCATACTTATTTGCTACAAGTCAAACGAATCGTTATTTGGTTTTATTAGGTAATGTGTTAATAACACTGAAGAGTTGTTGATGTCAAAACAAACACTCGCATATTACTAAAATAGTCATGTTAGTATTGAGATAAATTTGCAAACATACAGTAGGATAGAGTTTGGTATCAAAAAAGTATTAAAAATGATGGACCTACGTGATAAAATATTTTTTTCCATAAGAGAACTCTTACATTCGTTTCTTCTGTAAAACGTTAAACAAGCTTAAGGCTACGATAGTTTGTGAGTCAAGACCCTAAGACACGCTGTAAATTATTATCAATGACAAGTAAGGGAGTTCATTGGTGTTCCGAGCCTTGTACGGGTCAATGCACAAACGTGCCGCCGCGACCATCTAGAGTATAGCGAAACGGAGTTCGCTGCGAATTGCCCCGCCACATAACGGTGTCCCGCTCAAATATTTCAGGGCGTGATTCAAACCAGCTCAGTATAACACAAATGACAGAAAAGGAAAAAGCTTTCTTTTGAGCTAAAGCTTTGTAGATTACCTTTTAGGTCATACTATTACACGTTATTTTAGAAAACATTATTATAGCTCGAAGAACCGACAACCGATGGGGAAGAAAGGTTCTCGAGTGGCAGCCTCGTACCGGTAGGCGAAGTGTAGGGCGTCCCCCCACAAGATGGAGTGACGACCTGGTAAGACATGCAGGAAGTCGATGGATGCAGGTGGCTCGGGACCGTGCTTTGTGGCATACCTTGGGGGAGGCCTATGTTCAGCAGTGGACTTGTGAGGGGCTGTAATGATGATGATGATGATGATAGAAAACAATTGTTTACATGATTTTTTCTCACGTTCCTAAAAAAGATTATCCATCAACGTCATGTGCACTGCTCAATTAGACAACCTGGCGTGGTGAGTATGGTCACCGCCTCCCTACATAAAGGGTAGCCCTTTTCCAATTGCTTCGGGCGCAAAAAAAAATGACTTCAGTCGTGGAATGACATCAGCGGAATCCTAATGTTTGGCACCTACACTGAACTTTATACTGCTTCAGTTCTGTTCAGGCAGTGCCAAGACGATGCTGAGTTAGGTAGGTACCTTTTTAGTAACCATTCATCAAACTTAAAATGTCCTTATGTTGTAAGCAAATTTGTTATAATGTTTTGCTTAATAAACCTATTTTCTTTCTTTCTTTCTATAGTTTCCCACATATTCATTACATAGGATGCACTAAAAGTATCGAGAATGGAATATTTCCACTCTTCCTGTCGTATTAAAATCTTTTAAGTTGAAAACTCCTTGGTTTTAAAAATCGAATACCATTTATTTATTTAAAAAAGATTCTCGGTCTTGTCACAAGGTTTTGTCAAACTTATCGTTGAGAAAACGGAGTTGACTCAAGAAAATTCAAGAACGATGATTTATTATGACTTTCGAAGTGGTTTAACACAAAAACAGTGTGTTGACCGGATGATTTCTGCATTTGGTGATAAAGTCCCATCCAAAACCACAATTTATCGCTGGTTTGCTGAATTTCAACGTGGACGTGTCAAGCTCCGTGATGATCCCTGTCAAGGTCGTCCAAAAACTGCAGTCACCCAAGAAAACGTTGATGCTGTGCGTAAGCTGATTGAGGAAGATCGACATGTGACATATCGCGAAATTCAGGCAACTTTGGACATTGGCATGAGTCAAATACAAATAATCTTGCATGAACAATTAGGTGTAAAAAAGTTGTTTTCCCGATGGATACCGCATTCGCTCTGTGAAGAGCTAAGAGCGGCTCGCGTAACTTGGTGCGTCAGAACTCTCGAAAGATTCCACACAGGATCCTCAAATGCTGTATACAATATCGTATCAGGTGCCGAATCCTGGATATATGCGTACGAATCCGAAACAAAAAATCAGTCACGAGTTTGGGTGTTCGAAAATGAGTTAAAGCCAACAAAAATTGTTCGTTCACGGAGTGTTGCAAAAAAAAATGGTGGCCACTTTTGTCTCCAAAGCCGGCCATGTTACGATTATTCCTCTTGAGGGACAAAGAACGGTTAATGCAGAATAGTATGCTAGCATTTGTTTGCCACAGGTCGTTTCTGAACTCCGTAAAGAGAACTGCAACCGCCGCATCATCCTCCATCACGACAATGCGAGTTCTCACACCGCACACAGAACAAAAGAGTTTTTAGAGCAAGAAAACATAGAATTATTAGACCATCCGCTGTACAGCCCCGACCTAAGCCCTAATAATTTGTATACTTTCCCTAAAATAAAGAATAAATTGCGTGGACAGAGATTTTCATCACCTGAAGAAGCTGTGGACGCCTACAAAACGGCCATTTTGGAGACCCCAACTTCCGAATGGAATGGTTGCTTCAATGATTGGTTCCATCGCATGGAAAAATGTGTCAAATTTCGCGGAGAATACTTCGAAAAGCAATAAATACATTTTTAAATAGTAATGTTGTGTCACTTCCTTGATTCCCGAAATTTTCATTGCCGCCCTCGTACAACCTATCAAAAATCTTCTACTGAACATTTGTGTCCGCCATAGATTGCTTCACAGAAGAGATTTTCGTGGCAAAAGTCCCCTGTATTGTTTTACATATATGCCACGCTTGGTTTTTTATTGGATAAGGGTGACAAATGAGCACACAATCCACCTGATGGTAAGTAGTTGCTGTGGCCCATAAACATCTACATCCATCCTCAACTACGAATCAAAATGCAGATGCGTCGTCACCCGTGAGGACTAAGATGTAATGCCTCCTTTCCAGTAAAAGGGGTCTACGGTTCTCTACACTCGCCATACGAAAAACAGCAGCGATAAGCTGCTATTTTACTTGGTATTCTGTGAGAGCGTGGTTCTTCCCCGGTTGACCCGACCCATTCGTGGTGCACTAATATAGCTGCAGCATGACTCTACCACGTAAAAACATGTTACTATCACGTGTTGTTATCAAGAAGGTGCTGTTGCCCATCTTCTGTTTCATTTTTCCTCTGTCGCCTTTCACAACACCTACGGGATGATGCGAGGGCGACACTGAAAGTTTTTAGAACTGGCCACTTGTAAACGATATAATAAAAATAAGTTCAAATTTTGAAAATGGATTTCTTTGACCATATTAATATGTACCGTGAAACCTGACAACTTTGCCATATTTGGAAGGACTTAAAAGTTTAGGACCAATTTTCCAACAAAAAATGTACTGTCACACGGGGCGTCAATGTTAAATGTAACATTATATTCTTCATAGATTTGGTATTTATTAGTGATTTAAACAAATAATAACATTAAATAGACAAAATATTTAAAAAAAGAAAATGTCAAAGTTAACCTCACTTTGTGGCAACTTTGCCATCGGGGTTTATAATGAAAATAATAGGATTTGACTTCAAGGCTGAAGGTAAGTTTACCTCATAATATAATACACAATACTCAGAGTTATGATTTGCTCTTTTAATTGTGTTGTAAATAGCAAAGTTTACTTTTGTGGCAAAGTTGCCCTCCCATTTTTCAATATTTCATACAAACTTGAAGATATGTGTCAGGGTTGTCAAAAATCCTAATTACGTACTTTACTTAAATTCTTTATTTCAATATTTTCACAAAAAATTTTAGGAAGTATACGTTTTTTTAAATTAAATTCTCAATAACTATAAATAAATAAACAGAAGAATAATTATGAATAATTTTCTTTGCTAGAGTCATTGTCACTATCAAGAAATTCAACTTTTCGCCTTTTCGTCGGCGTTATGCTTTTAGTAGACAATTTCCCCTTCTCTGTTTGAGTATTATTATTATTTAGTCTAGATGTGACCGCCATAGGGTATTCATATAGATCAAAACCTTCCTCATCTATTGTAATATCAGTTGACGATTTTTGACAAATGTCAAAATTTAAATCCATTCTGTTTAATGTTATTGGACCATATTGTGACAAGTCAAAAAATTTTTTGTTCTTTAGTGTATTTTTAACGTCAGATAATATAGTTACTACTTTGGCGACCCATTTTCCTAAAGTGATACCATTTTATTAAGATAAGGATTTTTTTCATAAATAACCTAAATTTTAATTTCCAGCAATAGCAAAACTAGTTAAGTTAAGGTATAAGTAAGCTTCGTCCACTTTCATGAATGAAAGTGGACGAAGCGAAACAAGTATGTAAGGATCGTAGCAAGTGGAAAGAAGTGGTCTCTGCCTACCCCAACGGGAAAGAGGCGTGATTATATGTATGTATGTATAAGTAAGCGATTAAAATGACACTGTTCTTTGAGTACAAATTATATTAATACTCTAAGTTGAAAATATGAAAAATACTAAAAGTAATAATATTATTAACACCCGACAACGCAGTAAAATAATATAGATTTCTCTTTTCTTTTCTTTTTATTTTAATAAAAATGAATCGATTAAATGTCGATCCATTCATTTTTAGTAAAAATAAAATCGGTCCAATAGTCTGCTACGGTGAAACATCTACACAAACATTCATACATAGATTGATAATTTGAATCGCCATAGTCGGGTCAAAGTATAAACTAAAAGTGACAACTCTTGGTAGTAGCAAAACATGGCAAAGTAACCATCACATCGTGAAATCACTAGTACGGTAACTTTGCCAAGTTAGTTTTATAGACAAATATTAAGACTACTATATTAAAAACGAAATGTTACATTTCCTAACCATTAATATTACGTTATTACAAAGGTTAGTACATTGAGTATTTAAACTAAAATCCACAAAAGTTCTGGAGCACTGAAATAGGTGTTTAAGTCGCCGGCACAGTTACGCGGTAAAATAAAATGTCAAAATTTACTTAGATATTGCCAAATTGAAAATAATGCTGTTAGTTAGTTATTAAATTTTCATACAAAAAATGACAAATCTCAAAAAACGTTACGTTTTCCGTGTTAATCGTAATTTTGTACCAGTACACCACTGATGGCAAAGTTACCTTCCATTGGTAAAGTTGCCAGACTTGACTGTAACAGTGGTAGTGCCACGCGGCAGCTTTTGCTGTCGTACGGATGGGCCGGCTCGAACCGGGATGATACCATGACCTCACAGAAAACCAGCGTGAAGTAGAGATTTACCTCTGCGTTTCGCTTGGTGAGTGCAGGTGGCCGGAGGCCCTTTTCACTGGAAATGAGGCATTCCATCTTAGTCCTCACGGGTGACAACGCTTCTACATTTTGATTTGTAATAGAGGATAGATGTAGATGTCTATGGGCCGCAGCAACCACTTACCATCAGGTGGACTGTGTGCTCGTTTGTCACCCTTATCCTATAAAAAAAAATGTATTTTGTCGTTTGTTTACGATTTGGCGGCAAATTGAAAATTGTCTGTGTCACGTCAGTATGATGTTAACGCGAGAAAATTTTCGTACAATGATTTTTTATGACTTTCGATGTCATTTAAGTCAACAAGAAAGTTATGATAGATTTCGATTGGCCTTTCAAGGTGAAGCCCCATCTCGTGCCACTGTTTACAACTGCTTTAATGAGTTTAAACATGGTCACACTAATCTCACCTATGACGAGATGAGAGTGAGGGACGGCCTTCTACGGCGACGACTGAAGATAACATCAGTGTTGTGCGGAGTATGATAGAGACTGACAAAAGAGTGACTTATCAGCAGATTCGGACAAGCTTAGGCATCGGTATGAGTCAAGTGCACAAAATCTTCCATGAACATTTAGCGGTCAGGAAGCTTTGTGCTTTTGATATAATAAAACTAATAACTTACTAATTTGTTTTTTGATTTTATAAGAACTTTCAGTGTCACCCTCGTATTGGGATGGTAGTAGATTATCTTATGCCGCCAAATTTTTCAAGTAGTGCATGCCGATTAGCACATTCTAGAAAAAGCGAAAACCCAGCAGTGTCTTATGAAAAATGTTACTAAAAAAGAAGAAGCATTTATCCAATTTATTTTTTAAGTATAAAAACCAGTGCTTAACTACTATCTCACGTGATGGTAAGTAAAGCGCACCGATTTAGGTTAACAGGAACCTATTAACTTTTGCCGTAAAGACACTAACATTGTAATCGAATGGAAATACAGATGTTTACGTGATGTTTTCCACTGAACACGTGGTAAGTCAAACTTTTAATGCGAATTTAGGTGCTAGCGCAATATAAAGTTTAGGGTATTTGTTTAACTCCTGGCCACCTAACAAAATAATAATTGCCAAATAGTGAAAATGCTAAGAATAATGAAGAAACAATGCTAGAAAGTGGTGAAGCCACGTTGCGGTATTATAGCTGCTGAAGGGCTATTTTTTCATAGTATACCAGCTTTGAATAGCAATATAATGCTTGTGTTTTTCATATTTGAGCAAAAACGCTGGTAACGAAACATTACATCTCGGCATCTTAATTCTTAAAATTGACAAAGCATCTAGACTTTGGATAAAGTAATGTATCAACATTCATTCTCCAATACGGTAACATTCTAGTAAATTGTGGTGTGCAACAGCTATCAATTTATCACAGAAAATGGTTCCGAAGCAATACCAATTGGCAATAAACTGTTATGTCGATGTTTACGCGTTTGCGCTACATAGCAACGGTTTCATATTGAACGGTGCGTGCTAAAATGCGGCCAATCGATTCCAAACAAATTTACGTGAGCACAACAATCTTCAAGGTGCTCGACAAAGCTTGTAACCAAAAACAACATGATTATGGATTGATGAAAATAATTTAAACTATATAATAGGTCTTTACCTATGAAATTGCCGTTCTGCAGTACTGGCCATTTCAAATCAAAATAATTTTTGTTTGGCTAAGAATTCTAATTTCAAATTAATTTTATTTTAAAAACATGGTATTCGTTTTCAAAATTAGTCATTTGCTTATTGAGTAGCGTTATGTTTTCATTACATTTGAATCTTTGTCGTCATCATCGTTAAAAATTCGTGTAACACAACAAGAGCACAACCGGCACGCAACATCAACGATGTTTACGGAGTGAATACTACAAACAAACGCACCACCTGTTATTGGTTTGCCCGCTTCCGCTTTGGAAATTTCAACCTGAAAATGAACTCCGTGGTCATCCGAAAACTTTGGTTGACTATGACGAATTAAGGGTGATTGTGGAAGTTGATCATACTCAACTATGGCCGAATTAGCAGCAGCTTTCGATGTTAGCGTCATAATAATATTGGTTGTGTTAAATTGGCAAGATAAAAAATCTTGACAAATTATGGGTGCCCCACGAACTCAATGATTACCAGCGCAAAGTACGCGTCGAGACGTGCCTTGCACTGTTCAACAGACACAAGCGAAGGAATTTTGAAAACCGTATTGTTACCTACCTGTAAATTCCGCTCAAGACGAAACCTTTTTGGGGCAAGCGGAGTAATAAGACAAAGGCAACCCCTGCCACGCTATCCATGAATTTCTGCAACATCAGGGGACTTCCTTCAAACCTTAACGAGACGGCAAAGCCGGCCTTGCTCTTTCTAACCGGGACACAGGTATCCTCTCCGGCGGATACTTCGTATCTCTCCTACCCGGGCTACAAATTAGAATACTCCTTTGTGCCCCGGGCTGAAGTTTGTGTGTACGTCAGAGAGGAGATTTGTTTTCGACGCCTCGGCAGTCTTGAAGGTACTACGTAATACCGACACAGACCGACTCATCGACCACGTCCAAATGACTGCAGAATCCGTGCTACAACAAGTCCTATCCACAGAGATCGTGATACTCGGTGATATTCAAATTTAACGTTAACACCCACCACGCTGAATGGTTTGGTTCCAATTTAACCGGTCATGCGGGTAAATCTGTTTACGACTTTGCTTTGGCATATGGTATGACACAACTGGTTACTTCGCCTACGCGGATCCCAGGTGTGGAGGGTCATGTACCTTCCCTGTTCGACCTTCTGCTGTCCTTTCATCCGGACGAATTTCAGGTCTCCGTCGACGTCCTTCTTGGCTCTTTGGACCATTATCTGATCCGGAGTACGGTACCACCCACACCCACTCCCATCGCGGTAGTGATCTGCAGGTTGCCGCCGTGTTTGGCACTATAGGTCATTCGATTGGGACACGATGCGGTCTTTTTTGCATCCTACCCACGTGTTGGCTTCTCGCCGGATGATCCCAACGTTGTTGCTGATGTGGCACTTCAGGGCATGGAACTATTTATTCCACATATTTTATATTAAACATACACACACACACACACATATTTTATAGTTAATTTATCAAAAGGAAAGGAATGTTATGTTATTCTTGTAACTACAAGTATTATATGTTAATTAAGGAAGAGCGAGTTTTCCTGTCACAAGTATTGTAAAATACTTAAAAGGAGAACTCTGTGTACTGCTAATGATGTAAATTTATTGTTACAGAATAAACATTTTTTGATTTTTTTTTGATTTTTTTGACATATTCTGTGGTGCATATCGGAGGCAGAACTCAACCATAGTTTGGTCACCCCTGTAAAGTTGCATCACGCTATAGGCAGGAATGCTACTGGGCCTTCGCTGATGCATCGACGTCTCGGGATACAAGTACCAGCACTCTTTAAAAGAACTATAATTCCGCCTCCAGGTCCTTCCAACGTGTGATTGCAACGGCAAAGTCAGAGCACATCGACAGAATTGACGGGAAACTAGTTCGACTTCCTTCGGGAACACGTGCATTCTGGTCTCTCGCCAAGGCTATCCAAGGCAACTTCTGTCAGCCATGTCTGCACAGGGCGGACGACTCACTGACCCATGACGCAAAGGAGAAAGTCGATCTGTTCTCTTTTTGCTTCCAACTCGACTCTAGATGACGGGGGGAACACATCGCCGACCATCCCGCGGTGTGAGTGCTCCATGCAGGATATGCTGTTTACACAGCGCTCGGTGGGCAAAGCACTCCTCTCCCTGGACATCAACAAGTTGAGGGTGCTTGATGGTGTCCCACCTATTGTGCTGACGTGTGCACCGGTTTTAACGCGTCTTTTTCGGTACTTCTACTCCCTAGGCGTAGTCCCAAACTTATGGAAGACAGCTTTGATGCACACGATCCCTAAAAAAGGCGACCAACTACAAGGCTATCGCTATCACAAGGAGGTTCTTTGTTCTCCAAAATAATGGAAACAATTTTCAACTGATAGCTTGAGGACCACCGGCTGATTAGTGACCGCCAGTACGGTTTCCGTCGGAGTCGCCAAAGCTGCTGATATTCTAGGTTACATAACTCATAGATGAGCGGAGGCAGTAGAGTCCAATGGGGAGGCGTTGGCCGTTAGTTTGGACATAGCAAAGGCCTTTAATCGGGTTTGGCACAAAGCGCTTCTTTTGAAGCTTCCTTTCTATGGGCTTCTCGAGAAATTGTGCAATTGTCAATGATATGTTGGAATCTGGTAACATTCATTACTATGCAGACGACAGCACTCGTGATGCTTTATACATCGGCCGTGCCAATATTTTTCGGGAAAATGTTGCCGAGTATCGGAACAAACTTGTGTCTGAAGTCGAGACTTTGTTGAACAAAGTCTCGGACCGGGGGCGACTAATTCTAGTCCAGATCAATCTCCAGAAGACACAAGTTTGCGCGTTTACCACTAAAAAGAACCCCTTTGTCGTATCTCCTCAGTTTCAAGGTATTCGCCTTGTTTCCCCAGCCAGTATTAGAATCCTCGGCGTTAACATATCGCGTAACGTGCAGTTTCGTGGGCACTTGGAAGAGAAGGCCAAACTGGCCTCTAAAAAGCTTGGTGTTCTCAGCAGAGCGAGACAGTATTTCGTGCCGACACACCGCCTGCTACTTTACAAGGCGCAGGTATGACCTCACATGAAATACTGTTGTCTCTGGGCTGGGGCTCCCCAGTGCCAGCTCCTTCCTTTTGATCGCATCCAGCGTAGAGCGGTTCGAATCGTCGACGACCGAGCTCTTTCTGAACGGCTTGACTCACGGGCACTGCGAATATTGCATCTCTTTGCGTATTTTATCGCATCTACCACGGGTAGTGTTCTGAGGAGTTGTTCGGACTAATTCCAGCCGCTCAATTTCACTTGTCATTTTGGACTCCTGAAAAACAGCTTAAAATCATTGTGTGTTGTGCGCCCCGTTCGTCCTCCTGTGGCAGTTTATTTAAAAATAGTTAATTATAATACAATTACAAAACTTTATTATAAGTTGGCTTTAGAGTCTAAAGTTTAGACAGATTTTATAACGTTGCGATTAGCAAATCATGAAACTAGAAAATTCTTATCCTAATCATCTGGCAACTATATAAAATATTTATTTATACTCGTTGATATTTTACTAGTAAGTATTTTACATATAAACATAAGCTATGGAGCAATTTTATTAGTTACAAATTAATGATTCAGGAGAGATTATTAAAAATCTAAACAGTACCTAATCTCTATCTCTGGAGTAACTTATAAGCAGGTTTGACGATTTTCCTTCACCAAGCATGTAGTAATTTGCACATAAAATGTCCATTAACAATTTCAGTAAAGACGACGAGGATTTAGCTCCCTCGTCATCAAAGCTTCCATGGCGATGCTATAATTCATAAAACATTTTCAAATATTACTAGAGAGTAGCAGAGTAGTACTCTACAACTAGTGCACCGTGTGGTGGCGGAGTAATCGGATCCATCACCCCCTTTCGTTCCGTGGGTGCCATAAGAGGCAAAATGCCTAAAAGTAACTTTTGGCTTACGCTAGATGGCGGTGTAACCATGTCACGTGAGGTGGACGGGGAGCAGCGAGACGTCTGGAGCTGCGATTGTCTATCCGCATGCCGAGCATAACGATTAGGTCAAATCTTCCCTACCACGGGAAAGGTTTCTTAATAGAAGCAGTTCGAACCTTGGTGAATGACGGCCATGTTTATGTTGTATCTTCTAAAATACGCTTTGCATTATTTTATTAGTCGGCAGTAGCAGGCATCTAGTAGGTGGCTGCCCTACAGATGGCTTACCGGTACGAAGCTGCCATTCAAGATGTTTTCGTCCTCATCGGTTAGCGGTTTCTACGACCTGTGGCCCATGTCCACTTGTGCTTACTGATCCGTTTGAGCTATGACAGTAATTCTGGTTCAAGTCAATGGAGGTGGATCAGGAGCGTATTTTATGGAATGCCAATCGCTATAGATGGTTGCCTATATTTAAAAGTAAAGTAACAGTTTATATACATCTTATTTCTGAAAGGAGGCCTTTTTTTCATTTCTGGAAGGGGTAATTAGTTTGACGTGCCGTTAGTGTGCGTGTTGGTGGACGTGTTGGCCGTGAAACATTTTATTCCTTAGACATACAGATTTCCTTACGATGTTTTTCTTCGCCGTCATGCGTGATAAATCCGCACTTAAAATTACAATTAACAGTTTCAGTAGTCTCAAATACCACTCTGTTTACAGCTACCACGATTGTTAGCAAAGTTAAGTTAAGTTAAGTTAAGTTTTTATCATAGACCACTCCTGTATTGTTGTAGTTCTAAATTATAATCTGCTAAATATTAATTACTACGCCGTGAAACCTTGTAATGGCGGTGTAAGGGTAGGGTTACCAGATACCACAATGAGTTTTCCTGGTAATATACCTGACTTTTCAATAAATTTCCTGACATTGACGCAGAGGCAATATATAGTCCGAGAGCTGGTAGATATATTGGGTAGGTATTTGATAAGTTTTCAGCGCGCCTCAAATACCTACCCAAAAATGTATTTTTTTATAGGATAGGCTGACATACAAGCACACAGTCCACCACTTATCGTCATAAGTGGTTGCTGTAACCCATAGACATCTACATATATCCTCAATAAAGAATCAAAATGCAGATGTGTTGTAACCCTTGAGGACTAAGATGGAATGCCTCTTTTCCAGTAAAATGGGTCTCTGGTTCTCTACACTCACCATACAAAACACAGCAGTGTTAAGCTGCTATTTTAAGTTTTTATTCTGTAAAAGTGTGGGCCTTCTCCAGTCAAGCCAACCCATTAGTACTACAACTATACTACTAATATAGCTACAGCATGACTCTACCACTTATAGGAACCAGCTCTCCTAATAATATATATATATATTATATAACCTTGTTTAACTTATGTTGGGAACTTAAGCGTGTACCGGGAGACTGGTGCAAAGCCGTGATAGTCCCAATATATAAAGGAAAAGGATCACAGCAGAACTGTAAAAACTACCGTGGTATCAGCCTTCTTAGCATTGTGGGAAAACAGTATGCTAAGGTACTAATTAAAAGAGTTATGAAAGAAACTGATGGAAAAATTTGGGATGTGCAAGCGGGATTTAGAAAGGGAATGAGATGTACGGATCAGGTCTTTTCCATGCGCATGATCGCGGAGAAGTTTTTGGCCAAAAACCAAAGAGTTTTTTGTGCGTTCATGGACTTGGAGAAGGCTTATGACAGAGTGGACAGGGATGTGTTATGGCAAACACTGAACTCATTTGGGTTGAGCGCTGGCTTGATACAGGCATTGAAGTCTCTATATAGGGACTCTAGTGCTTGTGTCAGGATCAACGGGGCCTACTCGGACTGGTTTGGCATCCATAAAGGTGTCGAACAGGGCTGTGTGGCTTCCCCGTGGCTGTTCAACCTATTTATGGACAGTTGTTTGGAAAATTTGAAAGCAGAAGAATGCGGGTTAAGAATGGGTGAGTTAACCGTCAAATGCCTTTTGTACGCCGATGATCAAGTCATACTTGCGTCGTCGGCGGCGGAGTTGCAAATGATGGTTACATTAATGAACAGGACATTAAAAGAAAAGGGAATGAAAGTGAACGCAAGTAAGACGAAAGTTATGGTTTTTGAAAGAGAAGAAAGTAAAACGATATGTGAAATAAGAATAGAAGGGGAGTTGGTAGAGCAAGTAGATGAGTTTGTGTATTTGGGATGTGTGTTTAGCAGGGATGGTAAATATGATAAGGATATAGAACGACGAGTGAATGCAGGAAATAGATTGAATGGGGATCTACACTCTATTGTGAAAAGTCAGAATGTGTCCAAAAAGGCACGTTTGGCAATTCACAATGCTGTGTTAGTGCCTACTTTAATATATGGTAGTGAAAGTTGGGTGTGGCAGAAGAAGCACGAGAGTAGAATAAATGCTGTAGAAATGCGGTCATTACGTAGTATGCTAGGGCTGAATCTGAATGACAGGGTGAGAAATAGTGTGATAAGAGAAATGTGTGGTTTGCAAGATGATGTTGTGACTAGGATTAAGAAAGGAATGCTTTGGTGGTTTGGTCATGTAGAAAGAATGAATGAGGAAAGAGTGACAAAGCAAATTTATGTTGCAGAGGTGAATGGCAGAGTCGGGAAGGGTCGCCCTAGGCGAAAGTTTATCGACCAAATTGGCGAAATATTGAAAATGGGCCAAATTAAGAGTACCTTTAACCGACGAGCGTGTATTCGTAGGTATATGGATGTGGAAGAAGCGAGAGAGGTGTGTCAGGATCGTGCCAAATGGAATTCCATAGTCTCTGCCTACCACTCTGGGTGACAGGCGTGAGTGTTTATGTTATGTTTTATATATATATATATATATACAACGTGTCCCAAAATTCAACGATAAGCCAACACCGGAGGATAGACCTGCCCCGGACTAATCGGGGAAAAAAAGAAAACAAAATATATCCCAATTATATTTTAAGTTATATAAAAAAATGAAATTCTTCAGAAATTGAGACCGTTTATGATATTTTTCACTACCATGACCACAATTTTTTAAATATTTTTTTCTTTTTTTTTATAGGCAACCTGAATAGTACTGCTATCCACAATTATAATACCACAATTCTTAAAAATTCCAGAATAACTCTTGTTTTATCACGAAAATTAATGAAACTTATTTTATTTCCTAAATTTTTTGAAGACTTTTACTTTTAACCAAATTTAACTTATCGTGGTGTAAAAAAAAAGTATGAACACTAGTATGGCAAGTTTTTTTAAAAATTGACGCAACTAAGCAACATTCCAAAATGGTATAATACTCTAGGAAAACAAGTTATAAAAAATATGGGCCTATTATTTCTTAACAGGGTCCAAATGACGGTCGGGTGTAATAAAAGTATTAGTTCTTGAAAAATGTTTAATATTTCAAAACAAATGGTACAAACAGTTTCACGTGTAATTTATTTAGTTATTAACATTATAGCAAATATTCGAACCTTAACCCTCGTTTGCCACCAGCATTAATACATGCACGACATCGCCTTAAAAATGATCGTTTTATTTGTCTTGCATATCTTCTGCTATTAATGTAATCAGCAGCCTAAGTGATATTTTGACGAAGCTCGTCCAATGTCACAATGGGTTTTGAGTAGACCCTGTTTTTAAGACAACCCCAATAGAAGAAGTCCAGGGGGTTCAAATCGGGTGAACGGGGTGGCCATAAGATAGGACCAAGTCACCCGATCCAACGCCCTGGATTCTCTTGATTTAAATATTCTCGCACAGGACGGGCATAATGTGCTGGGCAACCATCATTTTGGAACCACATGTTTTGAAGATCACTTAAGAGCACGTCGTTTAACAATTCTTGCAAGTCATTTTGTAAAAAGTTTAAATAACTATTGCCATCTAAGTTTCCTTGTAACTCAAAGGGCCCAATTACTTTTCCATTTAATATGCCGGTCCATAGGTTAACCTTGAATTGATATTGGGATTTGTCTTGTCTCATCAAGTGTGGATTTTCATTACTCCAACTATGTAGGTTGTGAAGATTTAAATACCCATCTTTCTTGCACGTTGTTTCATCCGAACATAGAATTTTGTCTAGGAAGTGGGGATCTTCACTGTGCCATTGCAGCATTACACGGCAAAATGTGACCCGTAGCGGATAGTCCCGCGGTAATAACGTCTGCACACGCCTGTAGTGATATGGGTGAAGCTTGTGACGTTTTAATATTCGATGTGCAGAACTTTTCGGGATTCCTGTAGCTTCTTCTATGGCACGTACCGAAGTAGTCGAGTCATTTTCTATCTCATTGAGAACTTCTTCATCACGATCCAATCTAGGTCTTTCAGCGCTTCTCCTATTGGATGGCATACGACCCTCCGAAAACGCTTGATGCACATTAATAAACACTCGATAATCAGGATATTTTTGAGCATTTGGGTATCTTTCTCGATACAGTCTGCTAGCAGCGTTAGCATTACATCGGCATTCTCCATAGATTAAATGCATATTATCGTATTCCTGTGGTGTGTACGGTTGCGGCATGTTACACGCCAAACAGTCCAAAATGCGCCAGAACTCTAAATCACAAAACACACAATCGTAGTCCAAGATAATGCCAGGTCAGTTCAGTTTGCAGATCACTTCCAGTCCAAATAATGCCAGGTCAGTTAAGTTTGCAGGTCGATTCCAGTCCAAAAAGCCAAGCCAAAAGTCGATAGTATGTACGAGGGCCACGTAAGTTGAATTGGGAACGGTGCGCAGTAAACAAAGGAGCAGAGCGTACTGAACCGACTTGCTGAGAATAATAACAGCTTCTCTACCTGCCCTGTTGTTGTCTCTTTTTAACGTAAATATCTCCATCTATCTATCTCTCTCTAACATCTAAGGTATTAATGCCCCATTCGAATTCCTAGAAATTGTAACAGGAACCCATTTTGGGCATGTAGTAAAAGTGATTACTGACAATTACAATTTAAGGAATTTGGCCCCTGTTTAGAAATAATAGGCCCATATTTTTTTATAACTTGTTTTCCTAGAGTATTATACCATTTTGGAATGTTGGATAGTTGCGTCAATTTTTAAAATAACTTGCCATACTTTTTTTTTACACCACGATAAGTTAAATTTGGTTAAAAGTAAAAGTCTTCAAAAAATTTAGGGAATAAAATAAGTTTCATTAATTTTCGTGATAAAACAAGAGTTATTCTGGAGTTTTTAAGAATTGTGGTAGATAGCAGTACTATTCAGGTTGCCTATAAAAAAAAAGAAAAAATATTTAAAAAATTGTGGTCATGGTAGTGAAAAATATCATAAACGGTCTCAATTTCTGAAGAATTTAATTTTTTTTTATATAACTTAAAATTTAATTGGGATATTTTTTTTTCTTTTTTTCCTCGATTAGTCCGGGGCAAGTCTATTCTCCGGTGTTGGCTTATCGTTGAATTTCGGGACACGTTGTATATATGAATCTCATTGTAAAAACTCGCTCATGTTTACACAGTGGTAGAGTCACGCGGCGGCTTTTGCTGTCGCACGGATGGGCCGGCTCGAACCGGGGTGGTACCACGACCTCACAGAAAACCAGCGTGAAGTAGAGGTTCACCTCTGCGTTTCGCTTGGTGAGTGCAGGTGGCCGGAGGCCCTTTTTACTGGAAATGAGGCATTCCATCTTAGTCCTCACGGGTGACAACGCATCTGCATTTTGATTCGCAAAGGAGGATAGATGTAGATGTTTATGGTCCGCAGCAACCACTTACCATCAGGTGGACTGTGTGCTCGTTTGTCACCCTTATCCTATAAAAAAAAAAAAATATTTTTTTTATAAAAAAATAATATATGTTCTGGACATATTAGTATAATAATTTAACTTAATTTATTAATTATATAATAAAATAATTTATTAATATGATAATTTATCTTCGAGATTGATTCATGTATTATTTTTGTATGTAAACTGTTTAATAAATATATTAATTTGTACTTCCAATATTTTTCTCTTTCTAATAAAAATTCCTGACAATTTCACAATTTTCCTGCTTCCCTGACAGAGAGCTAAAATTCCGGACATGTCAGGAAAATTCCTGTCATCTGGTAACCCTATGTAGGAGAGAATAGGATACCTCTTAATATCCCGTAGGAGTCTTTAGCGCTGACAGAGTGAAATGTATTAGAATATGGATAGCAACATTTTCCTGATGATAACTAAAAACTCTGGCAAGCTAATATGCTATCTATATGCCCGCTGCTATGCTTAAGATAACGTGACCAATATTTTTTTGTCAAAGCGGGATGTCTCTTACGGAGTTATGGTAAATAAAAGTTTTTGGTGGTTTACAAGTTTTTTTTTGTTCTGGAAGGTAATAACAATAATAAAAAATGATCAAAGCACTTAGTATAAAATAATTAAGTTGCCCTAGTAGTGGTGTGACTTCTACATAGTATTTTTGTATTTGTCGGCTGAACAAATTAGTTTCAAAATATCTGGTCTAGCTTTTAGGTACATATGGAGCTCAGTACAGGATTTATTTATATTTATTTTTGTTATTAAAATGGCTTTCACTACTGCTACACTTAACCTAGTTTTATCACTGGTCCATATTTTGTTCATTTGAGAAAAAACTCTTTCGACCGGCGCATTACTTCCTGGCAGACACATAATGTACTCAATAATTGTACAAAAGTTCGTTAAGTGGAGATCGTTGGCACGGAAGTGCTGGAATAGTTCAAATCAACAGTTTTCAGCAGCAATATTCTCATCATTCCAGCCAGTGAATTTTTCATCTGTCGCAAACTTGGAAATAAGCGAAAACTCGTCAAAGACTTTCGTACTTGGCTGCTGCTAATAAATCCTGGTCAACAGCAATTTCAGTTTCTTGTAGTTTTACACGTAGGTTACGGATGGCGAGGAACAGACACATTTTGCCCCTCAATTTTTAACACAACTTCATGAAATGTCGCTGCTTGTACGTGCAAAAAATAGTATAACCACAACTAAATTATGATGAAAAATTTTCACAATGATGCATTCAAAGTCAATAGGTAGACAATCAGCGGCAGTTTTGATCGCCTTGTGGACTATGTGGGCTCCACATCCAATCCCAATGAGCTGTCTTCCGAGTGAATGGTTCAATTTGGCGTAAACATCCCTTTTCTATTCTTTCCTCCAAAATTGCAGTTCGTGTTGTCTCCACAAAATGCCACGATTTTTTATTCAAATCATTGCAAGATAATATTTCCTTCGACTTGAACTAAAACAAAACTTGCAGTCATCGGTGGAACAGCGAGTGAGCGCCGGCGAGTGGGATCTATCCAACTCTATCCTACTGTCGCGTGTCAGCGCGGCGCTCCACAGCCGCACCGCGCCACGCGTTGCGAGCGGAGAAAATAAATTTTGAATTATCGTTAGCTATGTTTGCAAAAGCGGGACCATTTTGCCCTCGCTGGGGACAGCGGGACAGACAGCCTGAAAGCGGGACTATCCCGCCCAAAGTGGGACGTATGGTCACGTTAGCTTAAGACAATCTATTGGGGGCTTGATGATCTGCAGTGGATTTTGGATAGACTGTAATGAATGAATTTACTACTATTTCTCAAAGTAGCTGCTGGTGAAATTGTATCTTCTTCCTCTTTATTTTTTCGTAAGAGTCTACTGCGGACCATGAGCTTCTCCCATCTTAGTAATAATATGGCATTATTTGTGGATTAGTAGTCACAGTAAAAGGTGACTCGTATCTTTTACACTGCTCCCTGTGTTCTATCGGATACCATGAAGCCTTTCCCATAATCTTCTTTACTTCCATTATAATACGACGAAATGTGGTTATAGATTATATTACATTATTATTTTGGTATTAGATACCGTATACCTACTTAAAGTAAATAGCTTATATTATACTTTCCCCTCCTGAGCACAGGCCGTTCATTACTGAGAAGGTTTTAGGGCCAGGAGGTGCCCACCGCGCTGCCCCAATGCTTGTTGACGGACTTCACATGTATTCGATATATTTTTTTAATTTATCTGACATGCAAATTTCTTCACGATGTTTTCATCATCATCCGAATATGCGTGAAATAAGCACTTTAAAAATTACAATTAATAGTTTCATTGGTACCGGCTGGGATATAATCCGGGTTACTCACGTACTGTGTAATGTTTCATCTTTTTAAATAAAATGCCTAACTCTGTTTATAACAATTAAATACAATATGTATTTGTTATTTGAGGATCCTTAAACAAAGCCGAGCCTGAGTCAGCATCCGCTACGTAAATATTTTTATTTCGGCCGCGTTCTGTGCTCTTTGTTTAGCGAACTTGAGATTGCAAAGCCAGCTGTTTATGGTGAAGGGGCTGCTTGACTTACTCCATACGTTTCAATAGTTTCATACTGTATACAAATATGCTTATGATCTTGTCTCTTCGCTAAGACAGTTATAACCTTTTTTCACGATTGGAACAATCGGCCGACCAAACGTAGATAACATTGGTTTGATGAACCAAATTTTGTGCCTATTTACAGTCTTGCGTGGTTGTCTGTACTTTCAACAGTGTTGCCAACTCTGATTTTAAAAAGTATTTACGCAGAATAATGGTTGAAAAAACGCAGCTTTCTTTATTATACTTTTTGATTTTGTGAAATTGTGTAAATAATTTTGTTAAAATCTTCGTAGATTTTGTCCACTATCACACTAGCTTTAAATTTTTTATTCAATATTTATTAATTACGATTTTCTTTCTTACAGCTGTAAGAAAGAAAATCACTATAAAAATATCACTACTTATTTTCATATTTTATTTATTTATTTTATTTTATTGAAGTGAAAACTTCTTTAGCGGCGTTGTGCACTTTTTTTGTAATGGGTAAAAAATGTTAAACTCGCGTCAGGTCACGTGTCCTGATCGAAAATTCGTAAGACGGACGGAGAGTAGACAGCCGGCGCGGCGTAGGAGAGGAAGTAAGTTAGGTTTAATTAGTTTTCATTTATTAATTAATATAATTTTATTATTAAGATTAGGTTTCGATCGAATCTACTGTACTGCTTGACGAAATTATTAATATATATACATATGTACTTACACATTATAGATATAATATTTGTAATATGTTTATACTTTATAGCATTAACCTATATTTTCATAACATCACAATAAGCACATGTGCGGTGTAGGTTTACCAAACAAATAATTTCGAATGACAATAAATGAAATAAGATAATAATAAATAATCTCCGCCATTCCAAAATATCAAAAATGCACAACGTTAATATTCAAGTTTTCACTTCTGCCGGCAATCCTGGAGTACAACCCGTCGTTTTTTTTTAATTTTATTTATTTATTTATTTATTTTGCATAATGTGTGTGTTTTACAGTTCTTATAAAAAATATAGTACAACACA
The DNA here is from genome assembly GCA_033319125.1 of Parnassius glacialis. Lineage (NCBI taxonomy): Eukaryota > Metazoa > Arthropoda > Insecta > Lepidoptera > Papilionidae > Parnassius > Parnassius glacialis. The sequence continues at coordinate 21,737,671 of JAVANC010000009.1, forward strand.
TTAACCATTTCTGGTGTACAAAATTATTGAATTTTATAAACATAAGTATGATTAAGTACATTATAATTTAAAATTACAAAAAAATACATACATTGCATAATAAATAGCAAAAAAAATGAAAGTGACCTAATTAAACATTTACTTCAAGTTCACGACACTTCAGCGGCTCAGAGTCGTGGCATTCAAAATGAGACAAAGATATTTTAATTTGAAATATTTTATTTTATAATACCTTTTTATACGTAAAATATTTATTTGATTTATTTAAAATAACTACTTTAATTATTAATTTTAAGGCACCATATTCAAAACCTTTAAAAATTCTAAACATTTTTTTTCTAATCAATATACTTACATTAATACATAATACTTATTGAGAGTCAAATATTGGTTTGGGAAGTACCTCTGTCCTGGGAAGAATCAGCAAGAAACCTAGCTTATAAACGAATTATAATATAAACAGCGATCACCTCATTCCTAGAGGTTATTTTCATTCATGTATTATAATAATCCTTTTTATACAGTTTTTATCCTTTTTAAACAGTTGCTATTATTGCCAATTCAGGAGGAAACTCCCTTAGTTGACTATATTGACTTTCACTGTCTCTTTGAATTCGGCAACAATCTGAAGCCCACGTAAGCTCTTAAAATAAATAAAACTTTTTTTATAGGATAGGGTGACAAACGAGCACACAGTCCACCTGATGGTAAGTGGCTGCTGTGGTCCATAGACATCTACATCTATCCTCGCTTACGAATCAAACTTTAGTACATAGTAGTTCAATGAATCAAAATGCAGATGCGTTGTCACCCGTGAGGACTAAGATGGAATACCTCTTTTCTTCTCTCTTTCTTTTGAAAGGGTCTCCGGTTCTCTACACTCACCATACGAAACACAGCAGTGTTAAGCTGCTATTTTACGCTGGTATTCTGTGAGAGCGTGGTACTTCCCCGGTCGAGCCTACCCATTCGTGCTACAACTATACTACTAATATAGCTGCAGCATGGCTCTACCACGTATAAAACACATTCATTTATTGATACGTTCATAAGCATTGCAAATAAATGTCGTAGATTTTACATGTTGCAATGTGTCAAAAAACCTTAAGCCTTTGTCCCAAATAAGAGAATCAACAAACGCCACGACATATAATGTAACATGTAACATGTAGCGTGCTCTCGTGTCATTGAACTGGTCTTAATACCAGGACATTATATTTAGCACAGGCTTTAGCGCTTTACACACTACGTTGTCTTCTTCTACATACGCCTTAGCGCTGCAGGTACAGGCCTCGGGCATCTCCCCATTGCCTGGGTATTCATCACGGCCCATAACTATGGGCCGGTCTTGGGTGCCTTCTTGGCATTTATCTAATTAATGTGAGTTGGTTCTCTATATGTTTGGTAAAATAAATATGTCTATGTTGGCCTTTCTGTGGCATTGTGGGATTTACTCAACTCCCTAATCTATATAGGGAGGAGTTCTCTTGGTAATGGTCGCCCGTCCGGAGGGCGGGCGTGAAGCGGCGCGAAGTTGTTCAAGTGGGGGTGTGGCCCGTTGTCAGCGCGGTTGAACATACCGCGCGCCAACCGGACCACAAATTCTTGTAGGTCTTCTATTTTCAGGTCGGCCGCTATCACGTCGTTCCGGACGTAGCGACCAGCACCGACAATGGTCCTTAATGCCAAATTCTGTTGGACTTGCAGTCGCCGCTTCTGCCGGTCACTCAGGAGTGCATACCAGGCCGGAGCAGCGTAGGTGAGTACTGGTCTGATGTATAGCTTGTAAAGTTTCAGTTTTGTTTTCAATGGTAACTTGGATGCCAGTACGGGACGCAGCGCCGCCCGCGCACCTCTCGCGTTGCGGACGACGAGATCGACGTGCGCGGTCATGCGCAGCATTCTGTCGATCCGGCATCCAAGGTACGTCACGGTTTTCTGGTATGCAATCTCCTGTCCTCTGAGTGTTAATGGTGGTGGAAAGTTTCTGTAGCGGCGAGTGAGCAGAGCGGCCGTCTTACCAACATTGACGGCCATCCTCCACTCATCCAGCCATGCTGGCAGCAAGTCCAACAGCCTTTGCATCCTGGCGACTGCGATGTGGGCTCTTCTGGACGAGGTGAAGTAGGCGCTATCGTCCGCGTATAGCGCCAGTTCGACGTCGTCCTCCCACTCTCGCAGGTGTCCAGCCAGTGTTGGGATATCGTTGGTATAAGCCGCGTACAGGACTGGTGACAGACAGCTGCCCTGTGGTACGCCGGCTCTGATGGTCTTCATTGCGGACATCGCGCCTTCTACGCAGACGTAGAACTTCCTGTCAGCCAGGAATGACGCTACTAGCCGCAACATAGCAGGAGGGATACTTGTTTGATCTTCTAGCTTGTAGAGTAAACCAGGGTGCCATACTCTGTCGAACGCCTTCTCTATATCGAGAAGGACGCCCAACGATGTGCGGCCGAAGTTGTACTCGACCGCTAAGTAGTGCAGCACCCTGGTCAGCTGAGTTGCTGATGAGTGGTCCCTCCTGAATCCATGCTGCTCCGCCCGAAGTTGGATGCACGGGCGGAGGCGTCTGAGCAGTAATCTTTCTAGCAGTTTAGCTATGTGCGGCAGCAGCGTAATCGGCCTGTAGCTGGCAGCTCTACGCCTGTCCTTCCCGGGCTTCGGTAACACGATTACCTTCCCTATCTTCCATTCCTCCGGGAAGTGGGATGTCCGCAATATTCCATTGTAGAGTCGACCGATCTCTACTAATGTCCTATTGGGCAGCTGTCGAAGCGCAGCGTTGGTGATCCCGTCGTGCCCCGGCGCCTTCCTGGGTTGCAGGCGGGCTACTGTCCACCGCAGTTCAGCGGGGGAGATGTACCACTCTCCTGCAAGCGGTGGCGCGGGCGATGACAGGAACTCCTGTACGCGGCTCTCCTTCCGGGCATGAAGATCCATGAACTCCGCACTTGCTGGGTTCGGCATAAATTGCTCCTCGAAGTGCTCTACTAGGATATCCGCTCTACCCTTGGCATCATAACGACGTTCGCCCGCGCTGTTGGTCAGCGGGCATACGGCAGGTCGCTTCTTGGTCAACTGCCGGCTCAATTTGTAGAGCGACGCATCTTGCTCATCTGCCTTCACAATGCGCCGCTCCCAGGCCTCTCCTCTGTGGGCCTGGATTGCAACCGACAGTTCATCAGAGATCTTGTTAATTTGCGTCTTCAGTCTTGGGCAGCGAGTGCTCGCCCAGAGCTTCCTAAGCGCCCTCTTACGCTTAATCTTCTCCTGTATCAGTCGAGGCAGGACGTCTCTTCTGTTGGTTAGCGGGACGACCGTAGAGGCCGCGTCGAGGGCTTCTTTGATGTTGTTGATAATTCTAGTTGCAGCGGTCTCTACGTCGTCCGCTGTGCTGATAGGTGTAAAGACTGGAGGTCTCTCCTGCAGATGTTGATGGTAGAGCCCCCAGTCTATTCTGGTCTTGAATGCTCTGGGCGGCGTAGTCACTGCCCTGAGGCCAAGGGTGATTAGTATCGGGAGGTGCTGTGTATCCATGTCGTACAGCACCTCTACCACTATCGGGTAGTTGATGTTCCTAGAGAGCACGATGTCCAATACGTCCGGACTTTTACGTGCATCTGTAGGGATGTGTGAGGGTTCCTCGGGACCTAAAACGTCATAGTTGTTTTCCTCCGCATCTTCATAAAGTACACGACCCGGCGGGTTGATCAATCTTGACCCCCACGCCGGGTGTTTGGCGTTTAGGTCCCCGGCGATGATGGTGGGCGTCGTGCCTTCCATAACCGTCCGGACGTCTGAGGAGTGAAATGGAGTCCCTGGCGGGCGGTATGCTGCGTAGATCCTTAGTTCCTCGCCCGCCGCCTCCATTTTTATGCCGATGGAGCGCATCGTTCTGTACTCTGGTAGCTCTAGCTCTTGGTGGACGATGTCTCTCCTCACTAGAACCGCCGTGCCTCTATAGGCGGTCCCGTGAGGATTGACCTCGTCCCGCCTATAGATGTGGAAGTTTGGCAGCTTCAGATGCGTTGATGGTCTGAGTTTCGTCTCCCCCAGCAAGATCACTTGAATGTCCTGTTGTTGAGCGACGGTACGGAGTTCATGGATCCTCTGCTGTATCCCGTCCGGGTTCCAATAGAGGAGGCGCAGGTTACCGTTACTCTCCTCCGTAATGCCGGGCCAGTAAAGTCGCAAGCGCCTTCATCACGGCGGTGATAGGATCTGTCCCGGCCCTTATGTCGGCCAGGACTTGAGTACCGACTTCGATAGCTATGCTTACCAGTTTTTGGATGGCATTAGCTGTCTCGAAGTCGGTTGATGGTTCTGTAGTGGTAGTTCTTCTTGGTACTGGCCTCGGGACATTGGATTTCACACTTGGCTCTTCGTTACGCTGGGTAGAGCGCGCTCTATATGTAGAGCGGGCTCTATGTTCTGGTAGAGCCCTTTCCGGTGCTCTACCCACGCTGGCTTCTCTCCTTGTAACCTGCGCCTTTGCGGCTGTTGTTACTTGCGGTGTCGGGGTAGAGGTCACAGCCTTAGGAGGTAGAGGCTGTTCCTTGCTCTTCTTCTTCCTCCCCCGCTTCCTCTTCTTTGAGGGCTGACGCTCTGTTGCGTCGTTAGCGGGGGGCTGTAGAGTCGCCCCGGTGGTTGCCTTCCCTTCTGCGGGTTCCACCGTTTCCATTGGTATTACAGGTGGGGGGGGGGCTGGTTGCCTGCCCTTCCCACCCACCGTGGTCCACCCGTCTTCCTGTATGGTAACAGTTCTTGGGCGACTCTGGGGGATCTTCTTCGGGTCCTCCGGGAGTAGGCCCGGCAGAGTAATCCCCTGCCTCCTGGCAACCCTCCTAAGGACTGGGCAGCGGCGATCGTTTGCAGTGTGGTTTTGTGCGCAGTTTGCGCACGTCGGCTCTTCCTCTCTACCCCGAGGGCAAAGGGCGGCAATGTGCTCCCCGGCACAGCGAACACACCTCACTGGCCTGAAGCAGTTGGCAGAAGCGTGCCCGAAAGCCTGGCAGCGGTGGCATTGTGCTGGTCCTGTCCTTTTCTGCCAGGCTTCGATGACGACTCCTCTCATGAATAGGAGTTCGTCGATTTGGTATATGGAGTTCAGCTGCTCCAGGCTCAGGTGATCCAGTTGGGCAAAGTAGAGGCATCCCGGTCTGCCTCTACGTGGTGGTATAGCCTTAACGAATTGTATTGGGAAGCCCTTTGCCCTAACAGCCTCCTCTATGGATTTGGTATCCGTGCCCGCTGGCAGCCCCCTGATGCCCACTTTTGTGGGCTTCTCCTCCTCTGGGGTGAAGCAGTACCAGGACAGATCTGTAGATTTCTCGGAGAGTTCCTTCATGTACCTCTGTACGATACGGAACTCATCCGGACTCTGGGGCGTGAATCTAACGCCCTTTCCGAATGGGCGGGCATTGGGGGCGTGGCCTAATTTTTCGTTTAGAATTTTAAAATGCCCCGTCCAATTTGGTAGGCATTCGACGACGATCGGCGGGTATCTTGCCTTCTCGGCTTCTCTAGCCGATGCTGGCTCTTCACCCGCCTTCGCCCTTGGTACTGCAGGTGCTGCTGCCAGCTGGGCATAGCTAGTTGATGGCCTCTGCCCATCATCTTGCTGCAGTCCTGATGGATTTGGAAGAGGCACAGGCGATGAACGTCCGGCGGATGCAGCTAGGGTCGCATAGGTTGTGGACCCCCAGCTGTATGATTCCTCGCCACCTTGTTCCTCGTGGGCCGAGTCCATTTGGCTCCTTCGGTCCGGCGATGTGTAGGTGGCTGGTTGGGATGGCGATGGGGATTTCGGAGGGGTCCGTTCCTTCTTCTTCCCTTTCGCAGTTGGTACTTCCTCTTCCTGCTCTTCATCTGATGATGAGGCGGATGATGATGCGGATGATGATGATGGTGATGACGGCATAGGTGACCCTATGCACTGCCTCTTTTCTTTTAAGGAGCTCTCGGTCTCTGGTGGGGTGTGCCTCCTCGCCGACTTCATCGGCCGCTGGGGCTTAGGCGTCGATTCCAACTCGCTCGTATACTCAGATACGGTGGGTTGGGTGGCGCTCGATGCGGCGGTCTTGCTCGGCGAACTTGGCTTTGGGAACCTCTTGGGGATGTGGCTGAAGGATTCCACAATCCTGGAGCGTTCCGGGTTTGATAGGTCCTTCAGCAGTAATGGACGATCCAGAATTCCCGGACGATCCGGTGGTTTCCTAACGCGGGGGGGTGGGGGGGGTTCCCCCTTCCCCTTGTCCGACATGTTACAATCTGTTTTGTTACGTTTGGTGTCTAATTATAGTGCCTACGTCTAATTTCCCTATCTACGTTGCAGGTGCTGAGTGACAGTCAAGCGACGCGCGACGTACGATACGGATTGGGTGCGAGAGGGACGGATGACCGCAACACTTGGGCGCACTGCCTACCCCTTTCCTCAGGAAAGGGCTGAGAGAAGTGCTAGAGCGAGATGCACTTAGGTACGCGACTAGGCACAGAAGGCACGAACGCACTTAAGTGCCAAGAATCTACCTAAGGGCCGGTGACCTCGACACCTCACGGAGTATGCGGACTCGACGATCGGTGGAGTATGTCGTACCGGCGGTTGCTTGGGACCACTGCTAATCCACAAACAACACACACTTAGGAGATCCTTAGCGCTTTACAGGAAACAACACAGTCGCATAAATTGCAGAAATTACCGTATCGACAGCGCATGTCGTCAGATTCTAAAGAAACGAAACTTCCGTTGCATACAAAACAGGTGGAAAACATTAAAAGAGAAACCTTAATTGTAGTACCCATTACAGATCGTGCAGGACAACTTACTATGGTCAAAAGATGACAACTTAGCACAGAAAAAAAACATAAAAGTAAAAAGTAAAAAAGCCAATCATTTTCACAAGCCATACGGGAACTGCGGCCACATGTACGAATTATTTGTGGAGCGGACCACTTGGGAATGACGCACAAGTGTTTACCACCAGGGAGAACATAAATAAAGCATCACAGACAAAGCAGGGTTATCGCAATAGCGTTACTCAGCGGTCAATGTACGAGTTGACATCTCATTTGCAAGGGTGCTTTGATAACGCCCTATTGTTCCTACTATCGCACAAAGTACCGTTTCTTATTACTTGAAACACTAAACATTGGCTGTCAACAGTAGATAGTAATGCAATCATTTTTATTGATTATATTTACAACATAGATTTATGGAATAAAAATACATCACAAAATCTTTGCTCTACCCTTTCCGATGGGTGGCGCGATGAGTTACACTCCCAATTCATTTTATACTTTTCACAATGTACATGTAAAATTTAATCTTAATTCTAGCACAGCCTACTACAAAATCTAGATCACTATGGGGTCTATTTTTTGATTTTTTGGCACTAAACCAACGTTTATGTGAATATGAGTCATTTTGATCAGTAACTAAAGAATTTTACACGTGGTAGAGCCATGCTGCAGCTATATTAGTAGTATAGTTGTAGCACGAATGGGTCGGCTCGACCGGGGAAGGACCACGCTCTCACAGAATAACAGCGTAAAATGGCAGTTTGATATTGATGTGTTTCGTACGGTGAGTGTAGAGAACCGGGGACCCTTTTTACTGGAAATGAGGCATTCCATCTTAGTCCTCACGGGTGTCAACGCATCTGCATTTTGATTTGTAATAGAGGATATAAGTAGATGTTTATGGGCCGCAGCAACCACTTACCATCAGGTGGACTGTGTGCTCGTTTGTCACCCTTATCCTATATAAAAAAAAATAAAGTTAAAAGTTAAAGTAACAGCCTATATACGACCCTCTGCTGGGCACAGGTCTCCTCTCATTTCTGAGAGGGTATTAGGGCAAGGATATGACCGCCGCGCGACCCCAATGCGTGTTGGCGAAGTTCACATGTCTTCGAAATATTATTTTTTCTTATTTCTCAGACATGCAGTTTTCCTCACGATGTTTTCCTTCACCGCCTCTTATCAGCACTTAAAATTGCAATTTACATTTTCATTGGTGCCGACGGGGATCGAACTCGGGGTGCTCGCGTGCTGTGAAATTACAGCGAGCGCTAACCATCTGGATTACCACGGCTTAGATATAGAATTTGTTAATAATAAATTGACAACAACACCGCCTATCGGATCCTAGCACAGCTATGAACTCTAATTTCGACAAAACAAACAAAAATATTAGGTATGTGAATATGACCTCAATCGGTCAGGTCGTTCAGAAGTTACACGATTACTAACAGACGTACCAACAGTTTTCCATATAGGCAACGTATACTAGCTGGCCAGCCAGACTTTGTTCTGCCCTTTCCCACGACCCTTCGTCCTTAAAAGTCTTTAAATTAGCTTAAAAAATGTTTAGGGTCACTTATCGTGATAAAAGCTATCCTATATCTCAAGTTGGAGCAAGCAATACACATTTACAAAATTTCATTAAAATTGGTTGAGCGGTTCCGTAGTTCATCGCGGACAAACAATGGACACATAATTCTTATATATAAAGGTATATATAGTTTACGGGGTTGGCTGGGTTTCTCTTGCCTATTTCTCCAGTAAGCAACAATATATCTACTGTGTTCCTGCTTAAAGAATAAGAGAGCTGGGACTTATTACACTGTAAAACATTTCATCTGCGGCATTATTTGTATGACGTTGGTTGCATGTGTCCATGGGCTGCGGGAGTCGGTATGGCACGTTTGTAACTTAACACTTTCACTGTCCGGTTTTCAGACTCAATAGTAAGACAATAGCAATGATCTATACGTAGTGCACGGGACAGCGAAAAGGTAAATAAATTAAATTAAAAATTTATTAAAATTAAATAAGAGTACATCAAAATTTTTAAAATAATTTAATTTTTGTAAATAAGGGCACAAAATGCAATGAGTTTGATGTATGCACACACCATGTGTCACAAACCCCGGGACCGCTGACACAAGCGACGGGAAACAAATTGCGCCCATTTACACATTCAAACAACTGTTGTCTTATTTAACAAAAAAATTATTCAACGAACAGCACTGTGACTCCACTAGAGCAGGACAAATTATATTCCAAATTTAAATAAATCAAGAGGTAAAATTAAAAATTTTGTACAGCCGACTTTAAATATAAATAAAATGAAAACATATTGATGATGTGGCCATGTAGTCGGAAGTCAATTAAATACGCATTATTAATGAGGTTAACTCAAAAACTACTGGTCAGATCTTGATCAAATTTATATGGGACCGCATGAGAAGTACCTACCAGCTTTTAAATAAAATTAAAAAAACATTAAGAATCATCAAAATCGGTTTACCTAGAAAATAGTTCTGAAGTAACACACATAAAAAACAGTCGAATTTAGAACCTCCTCCTTTTTTTGAAGTCGGTTGATAATAATACTTTATTTCAGATATTAAAAATCCATAAATTATAGAAACAAAAATAATTACTCAACAAACTAAAATGTTATGAAGTATCTTAAATTATAGCGCGGCAGCACCATTAGAACCCGGAACATGTTGGTCCCGCGGGGCTCTATTCTATACGTTTTTTTCGTGTATTTGACCCACAGATTGCCCGTATAAGAACTGAGTGGTGCTACTAAACGTGCGAGCTACTATATTCGCTCAACAGACAAGGCCCTACGTTCCGCTTTTGCTGTCGCACGGATGGGCCGGCTCGAACCGGGGTGGTACCACGACCTCACAGAATACCAGCGTGAAGTAGAGGTTTACCTCTGCGTTTCGCTTGGTGAGTGCAGGTGGCCGGAGGCCCTTTTTTCTGGAAATGAGGCATTCTATCTTAGTCCTCACGGGTGACAACGCATCTACATTTTGATTTGTAATAGAGGATAGATGTAGATGTCTATGGGCCGCAGCAACCACTTACCATCAGGTGGACTGTGTGCTCATTTGTCACCCTTATCCTATAAAAAAATCATCTCCTGCTTCAGTTTTCCTCACTCTTCACTGCCACTACATGGTGAAAGTTTTGAGTACTAATCATATTTAGTTGGTCGTGGTTAACTACGACATTGGGACGTCGAACATCTCAGTCCCCCCGGTGCTGTAAAATATTCGAAACGTCGGGTATATAAAATAAGTCAACCGCATTTAAAAATCGTAAAAACTAGTTAAGTATACATTAAATGTGTAGTGTTCGCGAAAACAAAAGAAATCATTATGTGAAGATACTATCCAAATACTATCTATATATCTATATCGATGTTTTCTTCTGTTTACTCCATCTCCAACAAATTCTCGGACATAGTCCTTTCTTCAAATGCCAATTTTATTAATAAGTTCAGGTCGGTTACCTCCAGGATCAAAAGAAATTATAGCCATTGCAGGTTGCAACTGTTTGAGTCATACGACTATTTCAAAGGAGCTTTCACTAATCTATCAAGTAAGAGCGTCGTGGTGTTTCTATTTCTCACACAAATAGAATTAATAGTATAACAAGCTATATGAATCAATATATCTATACATTTAAATAAAATTGCAGTGTCTGATCTTTAATATCGAAATTACTAGGATAATAGTCAAGAACTGGCTAAGAATGGTAAAAAAACTAAAAATTATTTTCAAGCTAATGTGACACGAATGACCATTAATAATCTTTTGGTCTGTCTGCCTGACCGGACTAATCTTCGAAATTGTTGTCTTAATTATAATAAAACTTGACGAACAGATATATAAAATGCCAAGAGTTATTTAAGCTGTAATATTCCATCCGAAACATTGGAGGTATTTAATGAAAAGGTAAAATAAATGATCTTTTACTATCTTAATTCTTAATAAAGTCACATAAATAGATCCTATCCATGCGAAGCCGGGGCGGGTCTATTATATAAAAATTGATAATGGTATTTGAAATTAATAGACTTCGACACCGTTTGACCGATCACCATGTAAATTGTTGGTATACACAGACAGAAAAACATCTGCCGGATTTTGCTGGTATTGGCATAATATTTAAATCTATATAACTTTATATCACGAATCACGATCAGGACTATAGAATACGGACCACAAAACTCGAAAAGTCGTGGATCGAAGTCGCTATTCGACTACATCAAGCGCACGCATTGGTTAAATGTGTAAAAAAATGCAGTGGTTAAAGAGTGTTAGTAGTGTTAACATCAACACGTTTGCTAGAATTCTGTTTTAAGCAATAAGAATAACTATTCCTTAAGTTCCAGAAACATCGATGTTCTTGATTATTCTATATTGTTTTAGTAAAAAAAAAAAATTTTAGTATAAATGTATCTATCTATCTTCACCATCAGTCCATTACAGGGTACTGTTCCACTGCGGGGTATAATCCTATACTATTTGAAAATGTTTACCTTTATCGCCACTGAGACGGATCGTACCTTAAATGCTGTCTGCTCTGTCTATCTGTCGTCGATCTGATTATCTACTTTACGACAGACATAAACGAATTAGGTAAACCATTATCCATTGGTGCCTATGCGATATTTTCAGGTATCCTAAAGTGGATTATTACTACATCCACGGAACAATACATGTTTATATTTTTCCTTAAGCCACCACCATAAGGCAAACTGAGTAATAGACTGATAGTGATTGCAACTGCAGCATATAGTACGCTCAAATCATATATTACAATACCACCAGTATACCATTCTAACTAACCAAGCAAGTATCAATTTATAACCCATCCATTTGTCACTTTATTTAACAAGACATTACCGAGTCTAACGTTTGTTGCTTTAATGACCAATTCTAGGAGAAACACGACGCTTTTATATCATTGATTACTCCCAATAGATTTAATTATTTTATGTAGCTGAGTGCGTGTAATATTATATACATTTTTATGTACTTTAATATTTTTAATAGATGCTTATTTGATACTGGTTATATTTCTCTTGTCTTTATTAATTCAATTAGATAAATATTGATCAAATAAAATTTAAAACTGTTAATTGTCCTTTGTGTTTACGGAATGTACCACGTATTTTAGTAAAATTATTGTGTATTTCAAAAGTTAAGGTGAATTATTTACTATTTTAATGAATATCTAATATTTTTAAATATCACCACGTCGAATCTATTCAAGTATTTAAATCTTCAGAAAAACATACTTAGTAAGTTTAAAGTATGTACCTATTAATAAACGGTCACCGATCACCGAACAGTATGCGATCTACTAATTTACGAAACAACTCATGTAACGGATATAAAACCATAGACAGTCGTAATAAAACTTTGCCGGTCCTATTCATTTAATTGAGACTCCCCACTATCCACTCCCCACCCTTTACCCGTTACAAAGCTCAATGAGCTGAGTTGACTCACGCTCAATGAACTAAAGCTAATTGAAATAAACTATACTTGTGTATTATATCTCATAGATTGATATTTCCTTGACCATTGTCAATTATACATTATTAAAGGGACGTCAGTTTACAAGACAAGTTTTATTATAAGGACACGAATGAAACTAAAACAATGGAAAATAAAAAGATAATAGAGTATTCGTTAAATGGCTAAGATGCGAAAAAATATGTAGATAACGAAGATAGGACACACCAGTACAGTAAAACTTGTGGAACATTGGACTTATTTATAGATTATGGGTGACAATCAAGCTCGCAGTCCCCCTGATGGTAAGTGGATGCTTCTGCCATCAGACATCTACATCTATCCTCGATTAAGAACCAAAATACGGATGCGTTGACACCCCTGAGGACTAAGATGGAATGTCTCATTTCTGGTAAAAAGGGTCTGTCCACGTTCACTATACGAAACACAACAGTTGATTATTCATTTTTTTTATAGAATAAGGTTGACAAACGAGCACACAGTCCACCAGATGGTTAGTGGATGCTGTAGCCCATAGGCAACTACATCTAGCTTTAGTATCGAAATGCAGATGCGTTATCACCCTTAACGACTAAGATGAATTACCTCATTTCTAGTGATAAGTTTCTTCCGTTCTCTACACTCATCATTCCAAATACATCAGCATTAAGCTGCTATTTTACGCCGGTATTCTGTGAAGCTTAAGTCCTACTACGTACTATTACAATCATTCAATGAATAAACTTTTTGGATATGACAAATGCAAGTTTTTGTATTTGTGAAGAAAATTAATAATGTCCTCCAGACCGAGTTTTTTGGTAACAATTACCAGCCTAAACGGAGACTAGCCATCGGCGCAGGACAGGATTATAGTCCCCAAGTGTATACGCAAGCATAGGTGCACTCTATTCCCTCACGCTCATAGTCTGATGGGGAGGTAAACCGACACGTCTGGAGAACGGTCAGGTGCAGGACCAACGGCTCTAACGGCCTTACGTGCTTTTATGATTAAAATGCTTTAAAAGCTTAAAAAATATTTTGTTACTTTTATTACATTGGTATTCTCTAACTGCTGCATACAAAGCTTGAATATAAAAATTTATACACAAGAATTAAAATAATTTGTTATTGAATTAATTAAATAATTTATTATTGATGTTGATCTTAAAATTTATCATCTTATTTTGTTCGTGTCGTATTCTAATTAATGCTTAAAAATTCTTAAGCAATCTCTGTTTAGGGATGGCCATGGGTGTCGTAAGAGGCAACAGAGAGAAATTAAATAGAAGGTGAACTGTTGCTGTTTTGTGAGAAAACTGCGGTTGCCAAGTCACTTGCATCGCGTGGTAAGTTAAGCAAATATGCCCCATATGGGGCAATTTGTGGGGAAAGCATAGGAGGAATGATCAGGAGTTGACTTTTGAAAGACTATAATTTATGAATGAAATAGCGGTTTTTTTTTATTTTAAAACCCCGTTATGGGTTTTAAAGAGATGTGTCTAATGTGAAAAGTATCTCGTTGGGGGAAAGGATGAATACCTTCCAAGAGCCATGAGGGGTTATGAATTACGACCTACTTGCACCAACTTAAACCGTAGGCAGCCCATACACGTTCAATCTCGATCGCGATGGTATAGCTCTGATCGCGATCATGGATCACGCGATCGTGCTATAACATTACACTATCAATATCGATTTCTTCAGTTGTTCAGTTCGTGTAGGTAACCGCCGTGTAATAACACCTGTGGTCATGATTTACATAAAATTAAATATCTATAGTATCTCTTGTTGGCCTAATTTTGAAGACAAGATACGAAAAAGGCGCTGGGTTAAACAGTGATTAATTAATAGAGAATCGTACACTCATTTAAATCTAATTAAAGAAATTCAATTAACTGTTGAAACTGAAGATTATAAAAACATCTTCAGGATGAGGGAAAATGTTTTGATGAGTTACTACAAATGATAATTCCGTATATTACCAAACAAGATAATTGTATGAGGAAAAGGATGCGAAAGCGTGCAGCGTAGACTGACACAATCAAATGTATATATACGTTCAATCCTGATTACAATCCATTGATCACAATCTTGATTTCAAGATATCTAGATATTTTGTGATCCGATATATCAATCTCTCAATTAACTTCATGCAGTCAATCTGGATCGCGATCATTGATTTTAATCGCAGATTGTGATCTAGATTGACAGTCTACGGGCTAACATACGGTGTACTATTTCTGGGCACAAACGATTATCAGCGCCGATCATCCTAGGCCGTCTTCAGAGGTCGCGACATAGATAATATGCCGTTCGGGGCTGGGCATCTAAGTTTTTATGTGCTACACCTTATAAGTACAAGCAAACCACATCTATCCTATCTATCGCGAAAGGAAATCCATCTGCCTAAATGGCCATGGACCATTAAACACTAAAAAAGTAAAGGATGGGGAACGATATAATAATAGATTTAATCATATATTTAATCTCTTAGATTTAAGCTAATCATTATTTCTAAAATAACATTCCTGCTAGTTCGTCGTCATGACTATTTATAAGCTGCGACAAGTTTTAAATGTTGATGTAAACATCGGCACGAACGTTAATGGGCATTGCGTTGCCTAGCTGTGAGAAAATAGCTATGATTCAAGACTGGGGAATTTTATTAATAAAAACCCATCAGCACTGCACAATGTACGGTCTTAATTATCTTATGTAATTTCAATATCTTTTTGTATAAACCAAAATTGCTGCAACCTTTTAATACCTATGAACATTGTACAAGTAGTACAAAGTAATTTCTGCCATGTAGTGGCGACGTAAGATATTTCACTACCCCGTATCATCCCACAGGTAAGAGGCGATAGAGGAAATAAAACAGGAGATGGGCAGCAACATCTTTCTGATAATCGTTCAAAAATAATAAAAAATTGTGCGCATTTTAGAAAGAATACAATATTTACGAGTTAAGATAATTCATATTATCTCCTTCAAAGTTCAAAGTTTTTATTCAATTTAGACTTGTTTAAGACTCCTATGAACGTCAGAATCTACATAATATCTCCTCACCAGTTTATTGTACTAATGCTGTTAAATGAAATGTAACTGAAGTGTTGTTTCACAGAAAACGCCTTTCTGATATCGATACTACCTAAGTTCTTTATGATAAGCGATTATATCAGATATCGTTAATGACGTGCACGATTATATTTGGCGCGTCCAACAGATAAAACAATATGGCGACTTTTTGGCGCCTACTTCGATGTTGGCTCGTTATATCAAAGGCCACATGCCTGTTATATGATTAAAATGTTATTGAACATGACACGTAGCTGTTGCTGATAATGTTACATATAATGTCCGACAAGCAATTTGTTATGATATAATGAAACTTTTGAACAATAATGGTATAAGACAAAATGTATGGTGTTCCCATTTCGTATTTTCCTAAAGCTTTAGAGTAAAACAAATTCATAGATAGATTCACCATTGAGAGCAAACCATGAAGACAACAACAATCATCTTTGGTACCCCTGAGAACTTAGATGGAAAGCCTTCAAGCCAAAACGCAACAGTAGTTTCACTTCTGTTTTAATGTGGATGTAAATAAGAGGGTGGTCGCTACTCAGACCGACTCAGGATAGTTAGGTGCAGCCGAGATGTTGTTATGGACAGAGATATTAAATGACTAGAATGAAAGATTTCATTTGTAGCCTATAAGTATACAAGCTATAATACTAACCTATTTCTTACTCTACGTCAATAAAGGAGTATATGTTATGCCAGAATTCAAGTCAACCGGGCATATAGTTTTGGAGATCTCGTGTGGGTTCGTGAGTCAGTGGTATTTCGCTTATGTATATATCGTGTATGTATCTGTGTATGTATAAATAGATTTATTTATTAACCAGTAATTGATATTATTTTGTCATTTAAACGCTTGATATATGTTTCATAATATATTACGCAACCGTCAACTAGAAACTAACTCGCCCTACGGGGCGAGTGATACGTCGCTAGAACCTAACTCGCCCCGGCTTTGCACGGATGCAATTTGAATGATGGTAAAAATTTAACTTTTAACTAAACCTAATTTTTTTACTATCACACATAAAGTATGTTTATATTTTTACAACACACGACCAAGAAATCGATTAAGTGATAGTAAACTACATCAAACTCCATCAAGTAATTTAGAAGTTTAAGTGAATACATGGACGATAAGTGACTTTCCTATAAACTAATAAATAAAAATTTAGTTTTAAACAAATTATATCAACTCAAGTATCAATTTATTAATAACCTAATAAGCACAAAAACATCGTTCATGAAGTGCCCTTTAGTGGATCGAGTGTTGCCAAGTGACTGATAAGTTTCTTGATAATGTGTAAGTATCTAACATGATAACGAGCAGCTGCGCCATTTATTCACAAGTCAGAAATCGAACAGTGGAGACTATTTTCCATTTTACTTTCAATCCGCGCCAGTAAAAACGAAATAAGAAAATGTAACTAAACACTTGGTAAGGCTAATTGGCTGGCTATACGAAAAAGCGACTCGAAAACAGAAATATAGATTTTAGTAGCAGAATAATATTACTTTAGACGTACAAGCTGTATATCAAAAACTCGAAAGAATTATCATCCCATATATCCATCCCCAAATTATCGTCACGTAGGTGTAAAAAGAGGCGGCTGTGGGGAATTTAAAATGATCTAATGGCCTCCGTTAGGTTGCAGTATCTTTAAAAGGAGTATCGTCAAAATTGCGAGACATCTGGTACTGCAGGTACTCCAACAATTACGAGCTAATGAGGAAGAAAAGATAATGCCTTAAGGGGAATAGGGACGTAGCAACTTGTTTTCAGGGCCGTATTAACCTTTAGGCAGAGTAGGCAACTGCCTAGGGTGCGCAACGGGTAGGGGCCCCGTACGCGCACAAATATAATGGAAAATGTTTCATACAGAGAAATTTTTATTAGAAAATTTCTAACCTCAGTGACAATAGATATTATTACGTTTTAGCGACGCATACTGTCAGTAGATTAAATACTTCATACTTACAGAACAAAACCATCTAGTATCGAGTAGTAGAACTAATAATATGGATACTACATCCCTTTATGCTGGCTGCAAAGGGGCCCCGAGAATTCTATTGCCTAAGGGCCCCGACATGGTTAATCCGGCCCTGCTTGTTTTCATTTATTCATTACAGCTAATCAAAATTCACTGATGAACATCCTTTAGAGGATCATAGTTGCCGTATTACCACGCTTAGCAGGCACATTGGCAACCACAGTTTTATTATTATAATATTTTTTTATAGTAAAGGGTGACAAACGAGCACACAGTCCACTGGTAAGTGGTTGCCGTGGTCTATAGACATCTACATTTATCTATCCTCGTTTGCGAATCAAAACACAGATGCGTTGTCACCCGTGAGGACAAGATGGAATGCTTCTTTTCCAGTAAAAAGGCTCTCCGGTTCTTTACACTCACCATACGAAACACAGCACTGTTAAGCTGCTATTTTACGCTGGTATTCCTTGAGAGCGTAGTCCTTCCCCGGTCGAGCCGACCCATTCGTGCTACAACTATACTACTAATATAGCTGCAGCATGGCTCTACCACGTAAAAGTATTTAACAAACGTATTTAGTTGCTATTAAGAAGACGCTGCTACCCGTCTCCTGGTATGTTTCCCTCTGTCGTCTCATCTACACCCACGTGACGATATGAGGTAGATAATTTAATTTAATGTCACCTATATACGATGCTTTCAGCAGCTTGCTAATGAACAAAGTTTCGACTACCGCGAAATGCTTCAAAAATACCCATATTGTAACGCCGAGCCCAAATTTCACACTGGTATTAGGGAGCTGCATTTTCCGAGTCCATACTCCATACTCACCAACTCCAACCCAAGGAGGTTAATATGGGCAAAGAATAGAATAGCATAGAATAGAATATTTTGTTATTCAATATTGATTATTACATAATACTTATTGAAAGTCATTTTTTATTTACCACTGGTTCGGAAAATACCTCAGTCCTGGGAAGAACCAGCAAGAAACCCGGCGGGACTTTTTTTTTAAACATAATTTCACCTAACAATATATTTCTTTATACAATTTTTAAATGATTTTTCATAGAACCAGCATGGTGGCGATCACCCTATTCCCAGGGGTTATTTTCATTCATGTATTCCTTGATATTATAATAACCCTTTTTGTACAGTTTTTCTTTCATAAAACTTTTAAACTTTCACAAACAAAGTATGCATACCATAGCGTATTTTTGTAAAGTCGAAAGTTAACGAAACCTAAAAAAAATAAAAACCTATAGTGATATCATAAACGTTCTATACCAGAAAATGAGAATGTGTATCCAGTATTAAAATAATACAATATTAGCCATTGTTTTATGACCTACATTCAGCCTCTCTTCGTTGAATGTCCCTCACCTCGTTATGGTTTACTACCTCTGTTTAATATGTTGTTTATATGATGTGTTCACGTCACAGCAATGAACAGGAGGCCACTGTTTAATAATAAACAGCAGTCATTAATTTAAGCTAGACGTGTTACGATTTCCATTAAAAATGTTTCCCAAATACGTAACATTGAAACCTTGTAGAAATAGAAAACAACATTCTTTTTTTAATTTTTATTAAAATTATTATCTTTAGAGGTACCAGGCTTTAGTACCATAAACCACATAGACACACTTCGGCAAATTGTACAGAAGATCAAAGAGTACAATCTGCCACTTTGCCTTGTGTATGCGGACTATGAGAAAGCCTTTGATTCCGTCGAATTTTGGGCGGGTGCTACAGTCCTTTGAGCAGTGCCAACTGGACTGTCGGTATATCGAAGTGCTGAAGTGTTTGTACAGTAGGGCTACGATGGCTATCCGAGTACAGAACCAGAGTACAAAACCTATCCAACTGCAGAGGTGTAAGGTGCATTGGGAGACGTTTTCAAACTACTGGACTGGAAAGGATACGGTATTAACAATAATGGCGAGTACATCACTCACCTTAGATTTGACAGCGATATAGTCCTTATGGCAGAATCGCTGGAGTACATAAGCACTATGCTCAATGACCTCAATAGTGTCTCCCAACGGATAGGTCTTAAGATGAACATGGACAAAACAAAGATCATGTTTAATATCCATGTCAAACCTATGCCGGTAGTTGTTGGGAGCACTAAGCTCGAAGTTGTTGACAAATATGTTTACCTGGGACAATTAGTCCGACTAGGTAAGTCCAACTTCGACCGAGAGGTCAAGCGACGGATTCAACTCGGCTGGGCAACTTTCGGGAAATTACGACACATCTTCTCGTCAGGTATACCTAAAAACCTAAAAATGGGATTGTACAACCAGTGCGTGTTGCCAGTAATGAGTTATGGATCTGAAACGTAGTCCTTACCTGCTGGCCGTTTGAGGACGCTCAAGATCACTCAGCGAACTATGGAGAGGGCTATGCTCAGGGTCTCTCCGCATGATAAACTTAGAAATAAGGATATCCGCAGTAGAACCAGAGTAACCGACATAGCCCAACGGATTACTAAGCAGAAGTGGCAATGGGCCGGCCATATAGTTTGCAGAACCGACAACCGATGGCCAAAAAAGGTTCTCGAGTGGCAGCCTCGTACCTGTATACGAAGTGTAGGGCGATCCCCCACTAGATGGAGTGACGACCTGGTAAGACACGCAGGAAGTCGATGGATGCAGGTGGCTCAGGACCGTGCTTTGTGGTATTCCTTGGGGGAGGCCTATATTCAGCAGTGGACTTGTTAGGGGCTGTAATGACGATGAATGATGAGATACCAGAAGTTATTTATTACATATTTACCAAGAACAGTTGGCGCCGCGCTCATCGCAATCTGTGAGGCTTTGTCTTACGCAATATCGTTACCACAAGACAATATAGTGATATTCACAGACTCTAAAAGCGCACTGCAACACTTGGCTCGGTATACCTCGGGCCTACGAGGTACTCCGACAGTCTACTCAGTCTTGGAGTGTATTTTAAATCTGACCTCCAATTCTAAATCTATCAAGTTTTAGTGGATTCCATCACACTGTGGCGTTGAATATAATGAGCGGGTAGATGTTTTGGCTAGACAATCTATTACTGATGGAATTGAATATAATGTACTTCATTATTATACAGATTACATTTGGTTAATCAAAAAACAATGCTGCAAATTATGGAAGGAATATTTTGATTTACGCTCTCAAGAAAAATGTATCTGGTATAAAACGGTCCAACCACATCCTCTATGAATTTCATGAATTGATAGTCACATATCACCAAGAAAAGACGCAATAGTGATTATCAGGCTGCGTCCTGGACATATTCCATCCAAGAAATTTGCTTTTCTTATGAATAAATTCCCGTCACCGAACTATGAACAACGCGGTGTTCCCGAGGACTTAATGCATGTCTTGATAGAATGTGCCCGCAATGCTGCCTTTCGATAGCTAAGTGTAAAAATATTTTAAAGGAATTTGCTGATTGTAACATTATTTTATCCAATCCTCATTCCGATGAAACAAAATTATTGGCTAAATTATATAACATAATATTTTCCTCAGATCCGTCAATTAGATAGTAATTTTCTCATTTTTGTTTGCTAGTTCAATTGAATGCTATTTAGTTCTAAATTATGTCAAATAGAGTGACATAATCGCATTTTGATTAAGCTCTTTAAAAAAAAAACTAAAAAATGTTAAAGAGGGTATGTTTACTATTTCTTATTAAGACGAATCGCCTCAAAATCATAAAGTATTATAGGCAATTAAGTAGATAATTGTAGAAAAAATAATTACAATTGTGAAGCATCAATATGATTACGACTGCTAGTTGTACATTCTCTTCAAACTGAATGATATATTATTTTAATTGTTGTATTACCAAAATGTCGGACTCTAGACAGTTTCCTAGGCAGAAAAAGAATCCTCCCATTTATTGTAATGTATGTCTAAAATAATTAAAAACTGTGTTTGTAAAATTATAGTTTCATGAAATCTTCTTAACCTGGTATATCTGATAACAAAAGTCGCTTTTAACCTAATTATTAAAGTTTAATACTTTTTCTGACCTCCTTTAGTGCGAAGAAAATTTCATAGAGGCAATTATTTTAAATATGAAAACTGATTGTAGCATAGGTGGAGATAATATTTGTACTGTCTTTCTTTATATATCTGGTATAATATGTAACGTCTCCCTTAAAATTGGTAAATTCTCCTAGTGTTTTAATCTAGCTGAACTTTACTATATTTTACAAGAGTGGTGCGGGCCAGTGCGGGCTGTGTCAATAACTATAAGCCCATATCCATACTACTCACTATGTCAAAAATACTAGGAAAAGTAATCAACATGCGTTTGACTAAATACTGTTATCACATTGCCAGTTTGGATTTCGACACAGCTCAATGCTACTGCTTCGTATGGTGAGTGTAGAAGACTGGAAACTCTTTTTTACTGGAAACAAGGCATTCCATCTTAATCCTCAGGGTTGGCAAAGCATGTGAATTTTGATTCTTAATAGAGACATAGACATACTAGACACTTTTGCCGATGTCTATGTCTACGTCTCTGCCTTAATTTGTAAATGTCTATGGGTCACAGCATACATTTACCATCAGGTGAACATTTGTCACCCTTATTCTATAAAAAAAAGCTACATAGATTTTCCACAGCACATGTATACACATGAAAAGTCAGGTCAGAAAAGGAAGATCAGGCATAGCAATATGAAAAAGAGACGCCTTTCACATTTCCGAAAAACATCTAACGCCACCATTACGACAACGAATTAAAACAATATTTTCAACATGTTATTATCGTCCAGTTGATTAGTGTCGATGCTGAAACAATATTTTATATTGACGTTTTATTAAATGTATTATTTAAATTTTGTTATCAAAGCAGTAATCAGTAACTAGTGTAGATATTTGGTAAGTTTCATGTTATGAAAAGCGGTATCGAACTAAAATAGCCACGTTTGTGATGGTTATTAATTTTATCGCGGATATTGTAATTACGTTAATGTGTTTGATAAAAATAATCACTTATTTTAAACAAAAAAAATTGATTCAAAACGTTGCAGATCAGATTTTGATAAGCCATTAGAAAATATTTGCTTGGTTTATGTGTTATACATATAAAACAATTTCAGTTTGTTTATTCGGTCGGACAGCATCTATTAAGGGAGACACAATACGGTTGTAAACAATCTGCGACTTTTATTAGAGACTGGTGTCCATACTTATCAGTCCTCTACACTCACCATACGAAACACGGAAGCATTGAGCTGCTATTTTACACTGGTATTCTGTGGGAGCGTGATTCTTCCCCGGTCGAGTCGACTCATTCGTACTACAACCTTAATAATTATAGCTACAGCGTGGCTCTACCACGTCTATACGTATGACTACAATATCACAAGTAATGCAGTTATAAAGTAGATGAATAAATAAGAGCATCTATTTCCTTATTGCTTCCCGTGAGTATAATAAGAGTCGTCTCTATAGAAAATCCCAGAAAGAACTTATGGTTAATAGACAGACTGATTAATAGCGATATAATCAAGTCTGCGATAGGCATGTATTACGAGTACTTAACTCCAACGTTTCAGACTTTTACAGACTAATTAAAATTCAATAAGAATAAATTGCTTTAATTTTATGATCTTATATCAAATGAGGAGAATACTTTTTACTTATATCACCATCGCCACGCATGGCTAATGAATTGGCAAGCACGAGATTTCTCGAATCTTTGATGCTGCTTTCTAGGCATAAAAATACGTGCTGCCAGTGATGAAATATGGATTTGAGACTTGGCCTTTCACTGCTCGGTGTATAAGGAAGCTCAAGGTCGCTCAGCGAACTACTGAGAGGGCTATGCTCGAATTTTCTTAGCGCGATAGACTTTGAATTATGGATATCCGCAGTAGATGTTTTACGTGGTAGAGCCACGCTGCAGTTACTACGGTTTTAACACGAATGGATCGGCTCGACCGGTGAAGGACCACGCTCTCACAGAATACCAGCGTAAAACAGCTGCTTAATGCTGCTGTATTTCGTATAGTGAGTGTAGAGAATCGGACACCCTTGTTACTGGAAATGAGGCATTTCATCTTAGTCCTCAAGAGTGACAACGTATCTGCATTCCGATTCTTAATTAAAGGATGTCAGTACCTATGGGTTTTAGCATCCACTTACCATCAGGTGGACTCGGTGCTTGTTTTTCACCCTTATTCTATAAAAAAAAAAACAATAGTAATCGACATAGCTCAACGGATCAGTAAACTAAAGTGGAAATAGGCCGACCATATAGTTCGAAGTACCGGCAATCGATATGGAAGAAAGGTTTTCAAATGATAGCCTCGTACCGAAAATGAAGGTGTAGGGCTGCCTTACACGGAGTTATGACCTGGAAAAAGAGGCAGGAAATTGATAGAAGTTGGTGGCCTTGCTTGGTGGCGTTCCTTGGGGTTCTAAGGTCTATTTGCAGCAGTGCATTTACAGAAGGCTGTAATGATAAAAGATGAAAATATCATAAATTCGCGATGGTTATATCGCAATAGGTGAAGAGACTTACCTGTACCTTTACTTTTAAGACACGATGAGGGACAGGACAGGACAGGATAGCTACTTCTGTATCAGATTGAGTTAAATTATTGTTAATATAAAATTGAAAATCAGAGTTGCGTGGTTTTTAACCTTGCCCGTTTCACTATTAATTATTCTCCACGTCATTTTAATTTTATTGGATGCAATTTTAATTTTATTGGTTAAATAAAAATGCTTTTTATATACTTCAGAATATGTTTTTTACGTGGTAGAGCCATGCTGTATCTATATTAGTAGTACAGCTGTTGTAGCACGAATAGGTCAGCTCGACCGGAGAAGGACCACGCTATCACAGAATACAGGCGTAAAATAGCAGCTTAACACTTCTGTGTTTCGTATGGTGAGTGTAGAGAACCGGAGATCCTTTTTACTGAAAAAGAGGCAATCCATCTTAGTCCTCATGGGTGACAACGCATCTGCATTTTGATTCTTTATTGAGAATAGATGTGGATGGGTCTGACTGACAGGTGGACTATGTGCTCGCTTGTCACCCTACCCTATAATATACACACACACATATATATATATACTCGCTAGATATAACACTACGATTATATGATCTTTCATTATAAAGCTTGTATAACCTTCGCCTACTTTTATAAATTCCTACTGTCGCCCATTCATTAAATGTTTTGCGACTGTTAAAAGAGAAAGTTTTAGAAGTAAATATTCTACTAAATTCACACTTTATAATTTTAGATAACGCACCATACAAATCATTAACACTACTTTTAAACGAAATTGATGGAAGACTTTCTACTATATTACTTCTGAACCTCTCCAAGCGATGTTCATTTATTAAAACAAACACAAATTTCTCTTTTTTCTGTTTCTAAAGCAATGAAACCAAATGTCCACAGTGATCCAAACTTAAATTTTGAATAATTGATTTATACAAGAGATACATTTACAAAAAAATTACGTTGGTTCTAAGAATAAATTAATAAGATTGTACGATTTAAACAATGAGCTATACCTCAAAGTTTCAAGGATATTGATGTTAAAGTTTCCACATGTTACAATAGACCTGTCCTGTCTACTAAGTTTGAGCAAAACTTCTTCCACAATCTTTTCAAAGTAGCACATGGGAGACTGTAAACACTTACAACAATGAAGTGCTCGAGCTCGACACAAGCCATTTCTACAGTTCGCTCAACAGAGAAGCTCACAATATTTTTACGTTCTTCCTATAATAATGATTTTTCTGCTAATTATTAAGGAGCCACCACTTAAGTTTTTTCTCTATTGAAGGAAGTGACCACAGGTGATTTGTGAAATTAAACATGAAATTATAATCTTTTAGCCAATTTTCAATAATACAAAGGACATTTATGCTGTTACTATATAAAAAGAATTCAACTTCCAATTATTTGCCCATCATGCCTTGTATATTTTGATGCACCAGTTTTTATTACTGATGGTGTGAGCTTGTGGGCTGCATTCTAAAGTAGTTAAACTCTTCTTATTGCTAGAGATTACTTCTACTGTCGCATTCACTAATTTAAATTAGTTGGAACTGATTCCAAATTAAATGTCAAATGATTATGCAGCTCAATAGAATCATT
Organism: Parnassius glacialis; assembly: GCA_033319125.1. Lineage (NCBI taxonomy): Eukaryota > Metazoa > Arthropoda > Insecta > Lepidoptera > Papilionidae > Parnassius > Parnassius glacialis. Next base: position 21,763,215 of record JAVANC010000009.1, read on the forward strand.
CTTGGTAGCCAATAACTTGGCTCAGCTAAAAAGTAAATAATAAAATAGCACATTTAAATTATATTTGGATAGGTAATATCTATCTTCAATCCAAAACTTTTTTATTAAATTATTTAATGAAATTTGCCATGATTATCTACAATTTTTACATATTAAATTATTCATTTATAAATTTAAATTATGTCTTAGATTATTTTCTTGTGGCAATTCCTGTATGTAAGGCAGTGTGAACAAGACACTTTTGTGTACAATAAAAAAATACATTTTCATAGACAGACTATAAATAATTATTGTACCTAAATGAATAGTTTTTTCTCACGTACTCTTCTGAATGCAAATGATATTTACGTGTCTTAAGCACTTTTAACTTATCCGAGAGAATAAAAAACAGGAAAAACTCGATGTAAACATACGCCAGTCTGATGTGGTTCGAGTTGTGTAACGTAAAAGAAAGTTTGAGTTTACGATCGGGATGAAACGGGAAACGATTAACTAAATATAGGACGCCATGTGCTACACTTTCAGACTAATTCCTTCGATGAACAACACCTAAGCAGGTGGTCTCTGTAATGTTAAGCTTTAGATCGTATGGTTAACATAATTATTTCTTATACTTATTTACTAAACTATTTTTTATGTTATCCCGTTTATTTACCTAGTTATTTTTAATTCCCGATGTTTCGGGTGCTTTGCAGCACCCATGGTCACGGGGGGACTGAGGTAATTGATGTCCTGATGTCAAAGTTAACCCGGAGTATATTCAACTATTTAATTACTTCTTTTAGTCCGATCTACGCATAATGATCTTACTGATACAGTTGAAGTCATGCAGTGCTATTGGATTTAGTTTTAATTTTTTTAATTACAGGATCCCAAGCATACTCAGACTCCTCTATTGAACAACAGAAAATATTCACCAATAGAAGATTCCATTAGTGATTTAAATATATGGTACTTATGTAAGATACAACTAACATTCATTTAATAAAACAAACATATGTGTAAAACATTATTAAATTCCGTGGTATGAACATACATAATTAAATCAGAAATATCGTCAATAAAGGGAATCCTGTTTTGTAAGTTTCGTCTCTATGTTTGGCTTCTCGCTTACAACTTTCAATATTTTACATAATAATGGCAAAAATTATTTTTGAATGCTTCGTGCATGTCAAAACGTGCTTTTATTTAAATCAAGAGACGAAACGTGTTTTATTTGGCTCGCAGCTGTCGAAATCGTTTGTAAAGATAAAAAACGGCAACATAATTACAAGAAACGAATACTAAACCTATAAAAAGTACGTATTTGTTTCTTTACTTATGTAAAAGCAGATATTTTAATTTAAAATTTATAGGCGGAGTTTTTCGGCGGAGAAAAAATTATCTACAAGATCCTAACTGAGAACAGTTGCATACATATTTCAGTCTACCATACGATTATCTTACATTCACCAATTAACTGTACGGACACAGACTTAAATATATTTTCACCTTACATTAATTATTTTTACCTTTGTTTTCTATATGTGCTCTATATGAGAATATGGAACATAGGATATTCGATATGTGCTTCATATGAGGATTTCCGTTAGTCTGAAAATTGGTTCTGTAATAGTAGTTAGAAAGCTTATAACCAAGTACAAATAAAACAAGATAAAGGGGGCCACAATCCTCTAAATATATTGATGGAAACGGCAACGTAAAGACTGAACTTGAACAGTTCATTTAATGTTGTCTTTGGAACTTGATCCTGAACTACCCAAGATAAAAAGCCAATGTTTAGCAGCAAAATAACTACAAAGAGGTAAACTAAAACAATGATTTCTTTTTTTTATTATTACACCTTTTCCAAGAATTTTATGGTACCTGTAATTATTACAATTGAATTAATGGCCAGTGAAAACTATAAATACCGTCTCAACAAAAACAGGTAAAGGGAAGAATCGATGCGTGTTTGTATTTATCTGCGGCAGTCAGTCAGTCAAATGTTTTTCTTGAAATTATCGTATAAAATAATGAAAACTTGAAATAATCATTAAGTAATTATCTATTTTCTATTTAATATTTTAAAATCAAACTTTTGTTTGAAACTAGCCGCTCGATCTGGCTTCGCCTGGGTAGAATCTATTAATTTGGCGTCATTTAGATTGAAAATAAAGATCAAAAACCATTTATTTTAACACTTTTTCGATTTCACGAAATCAACATTTTTTTTGGAAAAACTGTAGCTTAAATTACTCTTGGAGTGGCTTTCTATCTGTTCTGTTGTAATCGTGTGGGCGATTCGGAAGATTAGCCCGGACAAACAACCAGACCGACAGACAGATATAGAGAAAAAAATTAAAAAATGATTATTCATGTCTTATTAGCATGCAAATAACCTCTTGAGCTTAAAAGAAGCCAGTTGTTTCCATATTATAGACAGACACTTCAATTTTATTTATATGTATAGACTTAAACTTGAAAATTTATATCAATATTGACGCTCCCAATATTTTATTTATTTATTTAAGCTTTATTACACACCTTATAATAAAGGATATAAAGGTCGGACTTATTGCCTTATGGCATTCTCTACCTTCAACGCTGGATGATTGGATATATAATTACAATGCTATATTTTTCCCTTATCAATTTAATTACTCCTTTCTTAAATTTTAGTATTATGATGTAATGTATTTATTAACATTAAATAAAGTCTTAAGTACATTGAGTTGCGGTCAGCTGTTAAATATTTACATCTCGTTGCTGGCATTCAAGAAATCTGAAGGTCCGTCTAATTCTAGCTTTCTAGGGCAAGGCTGCATCTACATCACGTTACAATAATATCTATTCAAATAATAGAAAATATAACTATTCATATATTATATAATTATTTTAATATCATGCTCATTTTATATTAGAAAATTCTAATTAAGTTATTTTCTTAAAAAAATATGATGTGCGATACATGACATTTAAATAAAATATATATTATAAGTTACACCAGAAAATTGCTAAGAATATTTACGTGGAGTTCTTATCCCCCGAGCTATTACAAAACTACCTCAATATTTTAAATATTTCAGAAAACTAACAGACCTAGGGTATATTCCCGCGTGGTGGTGGTATTACGTAAGAGAATCCATCATCCCATTGTTTCCGTGGATGTCGTAAGTGTCCACTCTAGGAAATGCCAGAAAGATCTCTTAGCTTCCGATAGATAGTGGTACAATGACCTCGATTACGCCAGATGTAAAATATTATCCACCTGCCCAGCTGGCGATTAAGACAAAATCTCGGTAAACTGTGGTTTCAGAAGTCTTTCTCGCGAAAGAAATTAATCCTTTAGCTAAGGAGCCACTGTCTTCGCGAAATTTGACATTTGCTTTTAAATTCTTTTAAATTTCCACGAAACTTCTTTCATGAAACAGATTCTAATGTATTCTTATATTTACGCGAAGACTACATCGCGTTAAATTTTAACATTTTTAATTCCCGACGTTTCGGGTGCTTTACAGCACCCATGGTCACGGGGGAGACTGAGGAGTTTGACGTCCCGATTTCATAGTTAGCCCGGCTACCTTCAGTTTTTAATATTAATTTTTGGTTCGATTTACGCAGAATGAGCTTACAGTATCTTGAAGTCTAGCTGTGGTATACTTGGGTTTGGATTTAATTTTATTAATTATAGGATCCCAAGCAGATGGCAAAACCCATCCATCTTCTCTATTGAAATTAGGATGTTTTTTAATTTCAATAGCGTCGCGAATCATCCTTGGTGGGTATCGGTGTTCTTTTGCGAGGATTTGTGATCTATCAAACCTAATGTAATGGCGGGGACGATCTTGAACATGTTCACAAACTGCAGACTTCCCGATACGTCGGTGCTTCTGTCTGCAGTTTAGTTAAATACTGAGACCAATTAAAAAATACCTTTTGTAACAAGGCGGATGTGTCAAAAATTTTCTCGGCGTACATGTTCACGACACGACGATGTGAACCTGCTAACTTATCGACGAGGCTCTGGCAACCGCTCAAGCACTGAACAGAAATCTTATAGACTGGTGATAAGCAGCATTGCCAACAAATGCGAGGGTACTATCGCTGCACGCACTATACTGCTCAGCGTGATGAGTCAGTTGTCACGCTAGACAGGCAGACTCTTCCAGCGTAGCATGGAAATCAGTGGGAAGGCTTATGTTTAGTAGTGAACTCATGATGAACTAAAATGACGATGGCGATGACGGTGTAAGAATATCCAGTACCCCATATTATTCCGTGGATGTCCTTAGAGGCGACAGAGGAAAATGAATCAGGAGATGGACAGCAGCATCTTCCTGATAACAACTCAAAATATCAAAAAACTGCTATTGCCAAACCGACCGTCAAGCTTGGCAGCTATGGTCAATATCCGTACCTACGGACCTTCAAGAAAAAAACTTACACCTTTCTAAAAGGCCGGCAACGCATCTGCAATTCCCCTGGCGGCGGTAGTCGCTTACCATCAGGTGAGCCGCATGCTCGTTTGCCCCCTCTTCGATAAAAAAACATCCCCCCTACAATACAATCTTTCGGTAGGCCTATGTTCACCAGTGGTCTTTAGACAGGCTGTGATTAAAATAACGACGATTATGATGATGATGAAGTCTTTAATGTAATTATTGTATTTGTTTAATAATTGCATTCTATGCACTCGCCTTTATATGAAAGGAATGTCAGCAATACTATTAAAATTCCGCAACTTATCTGACATAAATCTGGAGCTGTTAAAGTTTAAGGATACTGTAGAATCCAAGGCCTAGATTTATTTTACTTCTAAGCCATATTATTCTTATATATTGCTATATTCTTTTTATTATTATTATTATTTCTTATTATTCATATCTATATTAGAATATGTTGTACCCGTAAGTGTCATTAGGTTGTATTAAATATTATTTATTTTGTGGTGTCATATAATGTTCATACTATTTAAGTTCTATTTTATGGAAGAAAATTATTAAGCTCAATATCTACAGGATACCGTGGCATTTAATCTTTGTCTTGAATTTTCAACGAGGCTGTATACTATACACAAAAATATATAGTTTACATTTTAAAATTTTACAAATGTAATAGGTCTGCCTTTGTCGCCTATGCGTCGGTGTACTAAGTAAAGCAAAGAAATTTTTATCGTTGCATTCAACATCCTTATCGGACAGCGCAAAGCAATAATTAACCAATCTATCAGAACATTTATTTTTTGTTTCAGTATGATGCCGCTCACCAATCCAAGAATTACTAAAATAAATATAATTAAAGAGATATCTAATCAAAATGATGATGATGACGAAAAACGTATCTTGATTAAATATTTTTTTTTCCCTGGTGACCTGTAATACAGGTTTTTATACCTACATCAGGCACCAGTCTCTCACAACTTAGGTACCAGTCTGGCAATTTCGTAATACTTAGCATTGAGTTTACCTATTGTGAAGAGAAAATAAATTCATTCATTCATTCATTCAATTATATTATATATATATATATAATTATAAAGAATAAATTGACCTAAACCTGCGGCTATACATTAAAAACCTACTAAACAAACTAACCCCCAGAAAGAAATTCCAGAGCTTAGCAAAAAATCTATATAAATCTATGAACCAATACATATACTTGTTAAAGAAAATTTTTCATTCGTCAAACATTACACGCTTAAGCCGTTGGTTATCTTTCATAATAATTGTTTAAATGATAGTTTTGCTGACGAATGTTTGCACCAATCGATCGACGATCGATCGATTAGTGTGGTCTACCTTACAGTCATCTTTTAATTTCACCAGATGTACCCCATCTATCGGCAGCCATGAGGTCATCACAAAGTCTACTTAGACTAAGTGTATTTAGTTCTGAATGAGACCACTTCAATGGTGTTGGTAATCACAGTGTCAGTTGCCCCGCATAATTTCAAACAGGTGTAATACGCATATATGTTAGTAAAGAAAATGGTGTGTATACAAATGGGCATTCTAAGTACTTATTAACACATTAATAACTAAATGTATTTGCTATCCCTGACACAGAAAAGAAACCAGTTTCTGTTATCGCTGGGTATAAAGGTATTAGTTCTAAATACTTAGATGTAGGACGTGTGAGAAAATATCTACCTAAAGTATTGCTTTGACTAAGAAGCTGTAGTGCTATGTTTATTTAGTGCATAACTAGCTGTTCCCCGCGACTTCGCCCGCGTGTAATTTAGGGTTTTAATTAAAAGTAGCCTAAGTTACTCCTTATAACATCAGCTATCTGCCAGAGAAAGTCCCGTCAAAATCGGTCCAGCCGTTTCGAAGATTAGCCGGAACAAATAGACAGACAGACAGAAAAAAAATAGTTAAAAAAAAAAAGGTACCGTACATACTTTCATATGCATTTAGTAAAAAGCTAATATTTTGACATTACAAACAGACACTCAAGTTTATTTATTTGTGTAGAGTATTTCATTATAGTATAGATTATTTAAAAATCACCGTGTGGTGACGATTAAGAGTATCCACTACATCGTATCGTCCGATGGGTATCGTAAGAGATGACAAGTAATCAGAAAATTTTATACGTGGTAGAGCCATGCTGCAGCTATATTATGGTTGTAGCACGAATGGGTCGGATCGACCGAGGAAGGACCACGCTCTCACAGAATACCAGCGTAAATTGGCAGCTCAACGCTGCTGTGTTTCGTATGGTTAGTGTAGAGAACCGGAGACCCTTTTTACTGGAAACTGAATTTTGATGATTGCATCTGCAAATGCATTTTGATTCGTAATCGAATATAGATGTAGATGTCTATGGGCCACAGCAACCACTTACCATCAGGTGGACTGTGTGCTCGTTTGTCACCCTATCCTATAAAAGAAAAGATAGGCAGCTGCATTTTCCTGACAACAACTCAATATTATAAAGACTGCGATTTGTCGGCTCCTATGAGGCAACTCATTGGAGAGGCATATTATGTTCAGCAGACTTTTAAAACGCTGTAATAGTAATGCTAATGGTCTAATAGTATTTAAAAAACGTATCAATGATGTGACACTACTACACACTGCTATTGCTAAACGACAAATACTTACACTAAGATCCGTTTTAATAATCGTTACTCAGCTCAAGTAGACGCACTTGAGTACAATCTTGAGGTTATGATCTTATTAATAAACATATCTCAAGATGCGGTTTAGGTTTACGATATCAGCTGAGTGCCACACTGATTAATAAACGAAACTCGACTCTCAAGTTTGTGCAATTGAGTGCAAGTCACAGAACAGTATTCCTAAGTACGGCGTTTTGAGATACTGTTTTTATGTGTTTATTAATTAGCAACGATCTTGAGATGCCGATATCGTAATGAGAATATCAAATTATTACGCAATTGAGTTCGTCGTTGAGTAACGTTTATTAATACGGGCCTTACTGTACGACAGCAGTGGACTGCCACGGACTGATGAAGAAAAACCATAAAATGTAAATGTGCTCCTATTTTCCTATTTTTACCGACTTCAAAAAGGAGGTTCTCATTTCGAATGTATGTTTTTTTTTTCATAGGTATGTTACGCGATATCTTCGCTGATTATGAACCAACAATGATTCTTTTTTTTTTAATAAATAGGTTATATAATTTGGAGAGAAAATTTCACGCCTAAGGGTAGTACATCAATAACTTCTTGTTTAGCAATTTCAAGTCGGTTTTTACTTCTTGTTAAAAGTTATAGTTAAATATTCTAGATTTAAATTTTTTTGTCACATCCTACTGGGAAGTATGGAGTGTTTTTTTTGTTTTTTTTTTATAGGATAGGGTGACAAACGAGCACACAGTCCACCTAATGGTAAATGGTTGCTGCGGCCCATAGACATCTACATCTATCCTCGTTTGCGAATCAAAATGCAGATGCGTTGTCACCCGTGAGTACTAAGATGGAATGCCTCTTTTTCAGTAAAAAGGGTCTCCAGTTCTCTACACTCACCATACGAAACACAGCAGTGTTCAGCTGCTATTTAACGCTGGTATTCTGTGAGAGCGTTGTCCTTCCCCGGTCGAGCCGACCCATTCATGCTATAACTATACTACTAAAATAGCTGCAGCATGGCTCTACCACGTATAAAAGTGGTCCCGAGTCGCCAGTTTTATTTAAATTTGTTAGAATTTCATGATTATTTGAGGATGTGTATGTATTAATATGTTTTTACAGACCAACTACTACTTTAATACCCAATAATATACCTATAATACCTACATCTTAAAATTTGACAAATGTAATATTATGTCAGTTTATCTCCTCTATGCATCAATGGACTGAGGGAAGCTAGACCTTTTTTGTTCTTTGTAACAGTGTTCAATCAAAAAATCAATTTAAAAAAGGCAAAATTCGTAGTGTCGATTTCTTGATACTTAAGGCTTTAAATCACATTGCGCGCACAAAAGATTGCACGAAATTTTGTCGGTCAACGAACGGAATGTCCACCATCTCGGAAGCATACTTAAAACCTGTGGTTATGGTACGTATAATGCATCTATTCTTACTTTATGACTTTGTGGTTATTAAGATCGGCATGCAACGGCTTTACATAAATAGACACTAAACCTGAACGCGCCGTTATCACTAGATAAATGAAAATAGAAATAGAAAATGAGTGTGCATTCTGTCAAGTGTTCATTCTCGTGACTAAATTTGTTAAGAATTAATTTAGCTTCAAAAATTTCAAAAACTTCAAAAACTAACAAGTCGTAAAATTAAAAGTTTTGTGCAACCGACTTCAGTATAAATAAAATGAGAACATCATCATTGTAGTCGAAGTCAATTAAATACGCATTATTAAAGATAACTCAAAAATCTCTGCTTAGATCTTGATCAAATTTATATGGGACCACATGAGAAGTACCGTTTATCAAATAAAAAAAGAATCATCAAAATGTGTTCATATTGAAAAAAGTTTTAAGGTAACATATATAAAAAATATACAGTCGAATTGCATACCCCCCTTTTTTAAGAAGGTTAAAAGGAATAAATTATCCGGATTTTAGATATACCATGCCTTTTTTAAGTTTAATAATTTGGCCCTTTTGGGTAGACTTAGCATTACCACAAGCTCAAGGTGGTCGTTGTCGTCTTAATATTTACATTGAAAACTTCATCCTTTATTTTTATAACATTAAGTGTAGATTTTTTTCTTTAATTTGAACGGAATCAACTTTAAAGTCTTGTATATTTTAATAAAAAAAGAATCATTAAAATCGGTTGGCAGTTAGTCGCAATATCCCGTAATATACATAGAAAAAAATACAGTCAAATTTAGAACCTCCTTTGAAGTGGTCTAAAAACTAATTATATCCTAAATTAGCAACCCATTTGAGATATAAGGGTTTAAAGTAGGTCTGTGAGTAAATATATTCTCTCAAGTTAAAATTAAACTTATATAAAGTTACAAGTTAACATTATTCTTTATATTAACGACAGAAAAATAATTAATACAGCTTCTGAGCATTGTCTTCTCTCTATTTAATTTAAAAAATGTGGACTGTTCACGGGCTGATGAAGGAGTAGAATACTGAGAAAGCATGTGAACTCACCATAGGTAAGTAATTTGTGTGTACATGTTAATTTGTAAAAGATTAACATTAACGTCCTCTCGAACTTTTGACCCTTCTCATTGCCGGTCTGCGTAATTTACGTTTTGCTAAATTAACTATTCTCTTATCAGTCGGAAGCATGTCGGAAAGTATAAAATATTTTGGGTAGCCCTAGGCTAACTATAAATATGACCCCCCCCCCCCCCCCTCCGGCCTATTATGTCCGTACCTGCTCAGCCCGCGAATATATTTAGGTACAAGATTTTTATATGTTACTAGCTTTCCACGCCGCGGTTTCGCCCACATTAAATCTAATTTTCCTAATAGTTAGTATCGACTATCTCCCATGAACCACTGCAACACCAGGAAAATTGATGTTGCGTTGCCGACCTTTTTAAAAGGAGTAAGCTCATTTCTTGAAGGTCTCTAAGCCGTAACGGTCCGGAAAATCGCTGGTGATAGATGATTCCATAAAGAAGTCTTGCGAGGGAGAAACTTCCTAGTAAATCGCACAGTCATGGGAGATGGTGCGGATAGTACCGTAAGGTTTATCCCGATGTGCGTTAGTGGAATTCGGTGGCTGAAATTAATCCGAACAATTTGTCTAAGTAATCCCCGTGGAAAACGCAATAGAAAATGCAATGGGGTGCAACATCTCTTTGCAGCGCCAGTGAATCGAGTCAATCAGAAAGAACTCGGTTGTCGATTTGAGCCACTCATCGGTGGATGCGGTCAAGTGGAAGGAGCTGGCACTGGGTGCCCCGGTCTAGAGATGAGAACAGTACTCCACGTTAGGGGTAAAATGCGCCTTGTAAAGTTGCAAACGGTGTGCCGCTCTACTGAGCTCACCAAGCTTCTTAGAGACCAATTTAGCCTTCCCTTCCAAGTGACTACTTAATTACGTCATTTGATATGTCGATGCCATGGACTCCGATGCTGGGTGAGGCAGCATGGCGAGTGCCCTGAATTTAAGGAAACAACAAAAGGGTCCTTTTTAGCGATAAACGCGTAGACCTGTCTTCTGAAGTTTAAACTGGACTAGAATCTAGAGGTGTCCCCAATCCGAAATTTTGTTTATTAAAGATGTAGCGGCGCTGTCGTCACCCCACATGCGAAAAACGCACCGACGCCTAAATCACGCTATCAAAGTTCCGAAGTACTGCGGTATTTAAAACAGCTCTGAACTATCACACGGAGCATCTTGCCCGGTGGTAGAACTCCCCTTTCTTTTCCAGACCAGATCGGCCAGAAGATTCGACTTGCGACACAAGTTTGTTCCGATACTCGACGACGTGTTCTTGAGAAAAACTAGAACGGCCGATGTAAAAAGCATCACCAGTATAACCATTGTTATGTTATGGCGCTGTTATCCCCTTGTTTCGAGAGTCGTGTTGGACTCGGAAAAAGAACTTAAAAGATCTTTTTGAGTCCAACTCGACTTCTTAATCTTAGTCTTATTCTTATAATTTATTTATGTGTTTTGCACCAAAAATGAAGAAAGAGCTACAAGAAAGGCGACGACTCGTACACTATTATTTATTGAGATTATTAAACCAAATTTTATTCTTTACATAAGTGGTTCCTTGCAAAGGTAAGCTTAGCGCCTCTCGAACCTTGTGCCGTAGGTTCCAGTCTAGTTAGCCTGTGGGTAAATCAGGAATTGACTGCAACACCAATTGATCGGCTCTACCGAGGAAAGATCACACCCTCATATAATACTACCATGAAATAGCAGCATAATTTGTCTTGTTTTTTTATTGTATTTTGTGGTTAGTGACGAGGAGCGAAGTCTCCTTTCTGGCGATTTCCAAAAAGGAGACGGTACTCAATTCGACTGTATGCTTTTTAATTTTTTTTTAAGTGTGTTACCTTTTAACTTTTTACTGGGCGAACCGATTTCGATGATTCTTTTTTCATATGAAAGCTGATAGTTTTCGTGTGGTCCCATATGAATTTGATCAAGGTCAGACCAATGGTTATTGAGTTATTCTTAAATAACCTATATTGAAGTCACTTATATTGAAGTCGGCTGTACAAAATTTTTAATTTTAAATTATTGTACGGTATAATAAGAATGGATTATTGTTTAAATATGATGTCGGGAATGAGGGTAAAAAAGAAGAAAATACGAAAAATTAAAGTATAACGGAAATCTCCTACTTGTTCTAGCAGTATCGCACGGGCGACTTAGTGATATCAGTATGTAATTCTACGAGTCTCACTGCCGTTACTATGCCCCTTGGGGTATTCTACAAGTGTAGGCAAGAAAGATCGTGTTGCTGAGAGGCTGACCTGTGTTACATTGAGATGCGATATAGTGATGCTGTTTGCTTACATACTTTGGTGTTATCATGTAATTGGGTCCTGATAGTAGACAGGGTCTGTTACCGAGTAGTGTTCTTTTATTTAAATAATTTTGAAAAGTGGATTTTCGTAAAGGTGTATCAATTTTTTAATCCAGAAGTTTACTTTTGTTAGTTTTTATCCAAAAAATTATCAAATCTCGTCATTCCAGGTATATAAACAAAAATAGGTGAATACCCTTTTATCCTTGCCGGTAATGCAGTCGATAAATTTAAATATATGAAACAGAAACGAAGGGAAAACTACGTCGAATTCATGTATTTTGTTCTGATTTTTGTTCTCGAACTATCCAGTTGAATCCTATTTGAATAAAGTTAAGACGCAATGAGCGACGTATACAATGACTTAATCATTTTACGCAGCAGTTACATAATTAATGATGTAATTTAGAATTCTATGGCCTTCCATATAACTCTAAACCATGCACGAAGCCATGCAGTTTCAACAGGAATCAATAATGAGGCAGGAAACTCGTGCTAAAGGTTTCCTGTATATCAAATTACAATCTTTGCTATGCTCTTCCATGTAAACGAGCCTTGCTATGATAGTTGTGTAGGTAATTAAAAGTTGGAAATAAATAGTTATTTATTTTTCTGTTTATTTAAAATATATGTAATATCATTGTATCATAATTTAAAATTAAAAATTTTGTACAGCCGACTTCAATATAAGCGACTTCAATATAAGCGACTTCAATATAGGTTATTTAAGAATAACTCAATAACCATTGGTCTGACCTTGATCAAATTTATATGGGACCACACGAGAACTATCAGCTTTCATATAAAAAAAGAATCATCGAAATCGGTTCGCCCAGTACAAAGTTATGAGGTAACACACATAAAAAAAATAACATACACTCGAATTGAGTACCGTCTCCTTTTTGGAAGTCGGCAGAAAACAAGACTAAAATAATTTAAAATCAAAAATTTTGTACCGCCGACTTCAATATAAGTTATTAAGAATTACTCAAAAACTATTGGCTTGACCTCGATCAAATTAAAAAAAAAAACAAAAAAAAATACAGTCGTATTAAGTACCGTCTCCTTTTTGGAAGTCGGCAGTAAAGAGATTGTAATGGAGAAAAATTAGAAATGATAAGAGTTCAAATAAACACGATCTAGATCATTATAGATAACAATATTATGTAAGTACATATAATTATATTAATGGAACGTTATAAATTTACTTTAGGGATTTTATAAATCAGATCTTATGTGATTTTCTAGGTGTGCTGAGCCACCTGCATCCATCAAATTCCTGGATTATAGGTCGTCATTCTATCTAGTAGAGGGCCGCATGCCGGTACGAGGTTCCAGAACCTTTTTCTACCGACTTCAAAACGGAGGAGATACTCAATTCGACTGTATGTATTTTTTTGTGGGTGAAACCGATTTCGATTTTTTTTTTATTTGAAAGCAAGAGCTTCTCATGTATTCCCATTTAAATTTGATCAAGTTCCCACCAATTATTTTTGAGTTATTCTTAATAATATATATTGAAGTCTGTTGTACTAAATTTTTAATTTTTATTATTTTAATTTTTATATTATTTCCCCATCAGTTGTCGTTTCTTCGAGCTATATATCCTATGGCTACTTCAGCTTACTGATCCGTTGTTTTATGTCGGTTACTCTAATTCCACTGTGCATATCATTGTAATGGAGAATCCGTTCGGTTACTCCGGTTCTTCTGCAGATGTCCTCATTTCTAAGATTGAAATTTATAGAGCGTACTTTAACTTTATTCAGACTTTACTTTCGAGCTAAGACAATGTCGGCATTTAGAGAGCTAACTTCGATGTCGTGCTGAGTGCGGGCTTAGCAAAGCCCGCACTCAGCACGACAGTTAAGTCAACGAAATCAACGACTTACGTAAAACTCTGGATATTTTTATGTTGTATCTCTATTTATAACAATAAATAGGTAGTTTTAGGCCACCTTCTAGTTTTAAATGACATTAATCCATTCTCTATTAACGTAATTTCAAAATTATTTCGAATTTCTTAAAACGTTCTTTTTATTATTGTCTGATTTTACACTCTTCTCATCCGTTCCCGTTCTCAGACGCCCGTTTTCGATTTCAATAACTTATTTATGAAATACAATTTGGACTGTTTTGGATTTTTAATATTATTATTTCTTTAATTTTATACAATAAAATCCAGAACAGTGGAGTAAAGCATCCATTACTTTTTTTCTGTCTGGACCTTAGCATAAGTTTAGCTTAATCTTTACCCGATACAATTATAACTTCAGAACCGAAGATTCCGCTAAGCGTATATTCAGCTAAGTTTTTCGTAAGTAAAGTCTAAGCAAAGTCAAAGTACGGTCTATAGATCTCAGCCTTAGTCTATCACTGAGAGAAACACCCAAGTATAGTCCTCTCCATAGCTTGCTGAGCGAACTTAAGTTTCCACATACGGCCATAAAGGAGCACGTCTCGATTCCATGTGTTATCACAGGAAACACGCACTGATTGTACACTCTTGTTTTAAGGTGTTAAGAAATGCGTGACGAGAAGATGTGTCGTAATCTCCCGAACGCTGCCCAGCCGAGTTGAATCTGTCGATTGTACACTTTATCTTTGGAGTTACCTGGTCGGAAAATTTGTCTATCCTAAAAATAATTAACACCTACTATAAAACAACTACGAGTGCAGTGTACCCAATAACTGCCGGCATAATTGTTACTTGGACGTCACACATAACCTTCGTTTTGTCCAGATTCATTTTAAGAAGAACCGTAGGAAAACACTATTGAGAACATTGAGCTAAGGTCCTTTAGCGATTCTGCCATAATGACTATATCGTCGGCATATCGAGGTGAGTGGTGTATTCTCCATTCATGCGTGCGAAACGTCTTCCATTGCAGCGGTGAAGAGTTTCGGCAAGTAACATTATTTAATCTGTTTTCGGGGATACTCGTCAACTATAGCTTATAATAGATTTATCTATTATTACAAATACCATTTAATTTTCTTCGTTATGTTAAAGACACCGAATAGAACCGTGTACAATAATTGAAGCGGAGGTGAAACTTAAGATCATACCACTCATATAATGGTGATACAACAATACGGGTTGACTCATTTGTCACACAAGCCCGTGGTTTTCGAACCATTTACGCTCGGCCGGCTGAGCTTTCATCTCGGCGTTGACAGATTATCCGATGGACACAGGAACGATTATCAGCTCATTTCTTGACAGGTAAAAGGTTAAGCCCTTCATCTTGAACAATGACGCGGCGTATCAAAGTATTTCGTTATGCGTTGACCGCTATTGAATTTTATATGCTTAAGAGGCTTACACTTAATGGATAATAAGGACGTAACTTCGTCAAGCTTAAATAAAAAATATATGTGAACAAAATATTTGGACAATATTATCATAAAAAGTTTTTATTTATATTGAGGTTACTCACCTATTTACATTTTATTGAAATCCGTCTAAAATATATAAAGCGAGTGAAAAGCTACGCTGCAGTTACGTTAAAGTTGCAACAGTAATTGGGTCGGCTCGACGGGGGAAGTACCACGCTCTCGCAGAATACCAGTGTAAAATAGCAGTTTATTACAGCTGTGTTTCGTATGATGTGTGTATAGAACAGGAAAACCTTTTTACTCGTATCGAGACATTCCATCTTCGTCATTAGAGTAACAACGCATCTGCATTTTGATTCGAAATAGAAATTGGTTGAAGGTCTATAAGTCACTGAATCCTGTTACCATCAGATAGACTGTGCTCTTTTGTTGCCTTTACTACAATAAAAAAGTTTAAATGTCATCATCATCATCATAACAGCACTTCACAAGTCCACTGCTGAACATAGGCCTCCCCCAAGGAATGCCACAAAACATGGTCCTGAGCCACCTGCATCCATCGACTTCCTGCATGTCTTACCAGGTCGTCACTCCATCTAGTGAGGGGACGTCCTACACTTCGTCCGCCGGTACGAGGTCGCCACTCGAGAACCTTTTTTCCCCATCGGTTGTCGGTTCTTCGAGCTATATGGCCGACCCATTGCCACTTTAGCTTACTAATCCGTTGGGCTATGTCGGTCACTCTGGTTCTACTGCGGATATCCTCATTTCTAAGTTTATCGCGCAGAGAAACTCCGAGCATAGCCCTCTTCATAGCTCACTGAGCAACCTTGAGCTTCCTCATCCGGCCAGCAGTGAAGGACTACGCTGCAGCTACGTTAAAGTTGCAACAGTAACTGGGTCGGCTCGATGGGGGAAGTATCACGCTCTCGCAGAATACCAGCGTAAAATAGCAGCTTAATACTGCTGTGTTTCGAATGATGAGTGTAGGGAACAGGATAGCCTTTTTACTCGTATCGAGACATTCCATCTTAGTCTTTAGAGTAACTACGCATCTGAATTTTGATTCGTAATAGAAATTAGTTGAAGGTCTATAAGGCACTGAATCCTGTTACCATCAGATGGACGGTGTGCTCTTTTGTTGCTTTTACTACAATAAAAAAGTTTAAATGTACGTTTATTTATGACTAGCTGTTCCCCGCGACTTCGCTCGTGTGCAGTTTAGGTTTTTAATTATGTTGCGCGGAACTCTTAACTGTTTTTCTAAAATATAAGTAGCCTAAGTTACTCCTTATAACATCAGCTATCTGCCAGTGAGTTCCGTATAAATCGGTCCAGTCGTTTCGGAGATTAGCCGGAACAAACAGACATACAGACAGGCAGACAGCAGATAGACAAAAATTTTAAAAATTGTGTTTTTGTTATAAGTACTGTATATACTTTCATATGCATTTAGTACAGAGCTGTTATTTTGACATTATACACAGACACTTCAATTTTATTTATTTGTATAGATGTGTGTGCCGTGTAGGGGAGGTTAAGAATATCCCATATCTTCCCGTGGGTGTCGTAAAAGGCGACAAAAGGAAACAGGCAGGAGATGAGCAGCAGCATCTTCCTGATAACAGCAAAATTACAATAAAAAAACTGCGGTTGCCAACCCGCTCGCCAAGCGTGGCAACTATGGCAAATACCCCCCAATGATGAGAACAGCAAAGAGACGGCCCCTAGTCCCCGGCGGCCCCGCTATTCCTGGCTACGGTAGCGACTATGGTAATGGCGGGGCAGGGGGTGCGAAGAATAAGACGACTCGACCTGGCAACATACAACGCACGTACCCTGAGGAATGACGAGAAGATCGTGGAGCTGGAAGAAGAGATAGACAAGTCACGATGGCATATTATAGGATTATCCGAGGTCCGAAGAGAGGCGGAGGACACGGTAATCCTCGAATCCGGCAACTTGCTCTATCACCGGAAGGGCGACCATCTGCCCCAAGGAGGTGTCAGATTTGTCGTCCACAAGTCTCTCGTTAACAACGTTGTAAAGATTGAGAGTGTGTCGACGAGGGTTGCGTACCTTATACTCAGAAACTCAGATCACCAAACGGTATTCGCTGAAGGTCATACAGGTTTGCGCACCAACCTCGGCACACCTCGATGAAGAGGTGGAGGAAATGTATGAGGATATCTCTAGAGCCATGCATTCCCTCTCTAAACCCAATATACGGTGTTAATGGGAGACTTCAGTGCAAAACTAGGCACAAGAGAGAACGGTGAGCTGAAAGTAGGGAAATTTGGAATAGGGCAACGGAACCCAAGGGGCCAGCAGCTAGCCGACTTCATGGAGAAAGAGGGACTCTTTATGATGAACTCTTTCTTCCAGAAGCGTCCCCACAGGAAGTGGACCTGGTCGAGCCCCGACGGTTCCACAAAAAATGAGATTGACTTCATTATGACGACCAGACGACAACTGTTCAGTCATGTCTCCGTGATCAGGACGTTGAAAACTGGTAGCGATCACCGAATGGTTAGAAGCACACTGAACCTAAACGTTAATATGGAGAGGTCTCGTCTAATGAAGTCAACGCTCCGTACCCCTCGTGCTCTGTTCCAAAGTCCCGAAACCTTTCAGCTCGAGTTACAAAACCGTTTACAGTGCCTAGAAGACTGCAGTGAAGTGGACGATATGAATGACAAGCTTGTGGAAACTGTCCGTGCGGTCGGAGCTAAGTTCTGCAAGACCCGCCAGAGAAGAACACAAAAAACTCCGATCACACTCTTAATCTCATGGCTGTGAGACGGGAGATGAAGCTACATTCTTCAACAGATTTGACAAAATACAGGCAACTTACGCAATTTCAATACAGCTTGTATTAAAGAAGCGATCGAGCAGAACCAAGGCTCCAAAGTCTTTGCCAGAGATCTGTCTGCCAGAAAGTGCCAACTGTCAAAGCTGAAGACCGACTGTGGTAGCATCGCTTCCGGGATACCTGAGATTTTGAATGAGATTGAGAGGTTCTATGGGCAACTGTACACGGCATCGTTGGAGCCACACGCAAGTGTGAGTAACGATCCAAGAGCGAGTCTTATCCGACACTATTCCGAATATATCCCGGACGTCAGTCTGAGCGAGATTAGAATGGCTCTCCAGCACCATAAAAACGGCAAGTCCCTGGGCGAGGATAGAATTACAGCGGAACTTTTGAAAGCGGGGGGAAAACCGGTACTTAAAGCTCTTTTATTCCGTCCTCCATGGTGGCACTACTCCGGAGGCGTGGAGCAGAAGTACGGTGGTCTTGTTCTTCAAGAAAGCAACAACGCTCTCTTGAAGAACTACTGACCGATTTCCCTTCTGAGCCACGTCTACGTGCTGTTTTCGAGAGACATTACGAATCGTCTCGCATGCGGACTTGACGACTTTCAGTCTCCCGAACAAGCCGGTTTCCGAAAAGACTTTAGTACCATAGACCACATACATAGCCTCCGGCAGATTGTACAGAAGACAGAGAAGTATAATCTGCCACTTTGCCTTGCGTATGTGGACTATGAGAAAGCCTTTGATTCCGTCGAAATTTGGGCGGTGCTGCAGTCCCTTCAGCGGTGCCAAGTTGACTGTCGGTATCTAGAAGTGCTGAAGTGTTTGTACAGTAGGGCTACGATGGCTATCCGAGTACAGAATCAGAGTACGAAACCTATCCAACTGTAGAGAGGTGTAAGATAGGGTGACGTTATATCCCCGAAACTCTTCACCGCTGCATTGCATTGGAAGACGTTTTCAAGGTACTGGACTGGAAAGAATACGGTATTAACATCAATGGCGAGTACTTCACTCACCGTCGATTTGCCGACGATATAGTCCTTATGGCAGAATCGCTGGAGGACCTCTAAGCACTATGCTCAATGAACTTAATAGTGTCTCCCAACGGATAGGTCTTAAGATGAACATGGACAAAACAAAAACCATGTTTAACGTCCATGTCACACCTATGCCGGTGGTTGTTGGGAGCACTAAGCTCGAAGTTGTTGACGAATATGTTTACCTGGGACAAATAGTCTGACTAGGTAAATCCAACTTCGACCGAGAGGTCAATCGACGGATTCAACTCGGCTGGGCAGCGTTCGGGAAACTACGACACATCTTCTCGTCAGACCTACCTCAAAACCTTAAAACGAAATTGTACAACTAGTAAGTGTTGCCAGTGATGATTTACGGATCTGAGACGTGGTCCTTCACTGCTGGCCGTATGAGGAAGCTCAAGGTCGCTCAGCGAGCTATGGAGAGGGCTATACTCGGTGTTTCTCTGCGTGATAAACTTAGAAATGAGGATATCTGCAGTACAACCAGAGTAACCGACATAGCCTAACGGATTAGTAAGCTGAAGTGGCAGTGGGCCGGCCATATAGCTCGAAGAACCAACAACCGATGGGGAAGAAAGGTTCTCGAGTATCAGCCTCGTACCGGTAGGCAAAGAGTAGGGCGACCCCCCACTAGATGGAGTAACGACCTGGTAAGACATGCAGGAAGTCGATGGATGCAGGTGGCTCAGGACCGTGCTTTGTGGCATTCCTTGGGGGAGGCCTATGTTCAGCAGTGGACTTACGAAAGGGTGTAATGATGATGTATACATGTATAGGCTAGCTGTTCCCCGCGACTTCGCCCGTGTGTACTTTAGGGTTTTAATTATGTTGAGCAGAACCCTAATGCTTTTTATAAAATTTAAGTACGTTACTCCTTATAATATCAGCTATCTGCCAGTGGTAGTCCCATCGAAATCGGTCCAGCCGTTTTGGAGATTAGCCGGAACAAACAAACAGACAGACAGACAGACAAAATTTTTAAAAATTGTATTTTTGTTATAAGTACCTACCGTATATACTTACATATGCATTTATTAAAAAACTGTTATTTTAACATTACAAACAGATACTCTCAACACAGATATAGACTATTGATTATTATGGTTAGCTTATATCCATTTAAAAGAAACATACCTATAAGTATTTAGTTGCAAGTTTCGTAGAAAGGAAAATAATATTTCTCAAGTAAAACTGGTATCGTAGTTATTCTTAAAAAAATAACCCGAATATGACATAATTACTTTATCGCAAATGGTTAAGAACCTGATGAGAATTATGCATAGATATAGGCAAGAGTTTACTGATAGATAAATAAATAAAAAAGTAAAAATAAAAAGTAGTTATTCATTGTGAATCTTGTAGTATGTTTAACACTATATATTCGTTGTAACTCGTAGTTTTTTAGTAAACCAGGTCTTCTATTTAGGACAAAGATTATCGCGAGCTGCATTGTTAGCCAGTTCATTAACCCACAGAGTGCCTATGTTTGATTGTTTTAAATTCGCGTGATACAATGCGAATTATTAATGTTTGCACGTAGCTTATGTTTTCGTTACGAACACGCTCAAGCACAATACCTTGAAGTGGCAGCGTAAGAATCCATCACACCATATTTTCCTGCTGATGTAAGAAATTGTTAAGTGCTAAAATGAAAAACGACAGCAAAAAACACGAAGTTCTAACTACGATCCCTTACGCGAAGGTAAGGACCTGTGTGAGCCGCAATACTAGCTATTAATGTCGGTTAAGAATATAGGAGAGGTTTAGAAACCGAGCTCGGTCACACACGGTAAATTAAGGAATCCATTTGGCTGAACCGAAGGGAATAACCGGCCCGATGTGGCCTTTCCGTGTGGCTTTGTGAGCCGCCGAGGGTGTCCTCTGCTCCTATTGTCCGCTGCAGCAGTAGATAGCATACTACATGGTATTTTAGTAGTGGTAGTAGAGCAAATTTATTGTGAATCTTCGATAAACCTAAGGAAACGAAGTTAGTAAAACATTCATAAATACTTTAAGAGCCTCAAAGCGGACGAAGCTCGTATTCATTATAAGAAAACTATTTCTTAATAGGTAAATATGGTTTGGAAGACTAACAAGTTATTGTAATAGTATGTTGTTAGTAACAACATTACAGTACGGTTGACAAGCACTAGCTTACCGAAAGGATGATATGTGCTATGGTGACGTAATTTCTAGGAATGATACTTCGCTACGTAATACTATCGATATTAAATGATTTGTTTACCTATAGAAAATATTTTATGTAGAGAATCGTCACGAAAGCATCAATTACTGTCGTCTCGTACATCAACGTCGACTAAATTTTTTGATACTTTAAAATCTTGTCATTTATATTCGTATAAAAATAAAGAAAGTGTTTATTGCATTAAAAAGTTTGCGAGAGTCTATGGATACAAGAGGCAAGAGAAGGCAAGGGCGTTGTATCACGTTTCTTGTCACTCTTAGAAAGACCCGTTTTTCACGATGTTGTTATTTCATTTATCCATTTGTCCAGCGTTTTGTCATCGATCCAGCATCAGTCCGTCTTTTACTTATGAACTTTTTTTCAATTGAACTTATTTGAAATCGATATATATATATATATATATATATATATATATATATATATATATATATATTATATTCATTTCATTCAACAATTCGTTCCATTAATTCACAGCCCTGAAAAGGTCAGACATCAAAAAAGAATCGACATATCGGTGAAATTTAGTATGAAATTTAGTAAATACTAAATTTCACCGATTTGTCGATTCTTTTTTGATGTCTGACCTTTTCAGGGCTGACTGGCATGAATTAATGGAACGAATTGTTGAGGCCATAATTTTGCCTATTGTAATGCAAAGACGTATTAAAAAAGACTTTTAAAAACATCTTAGTTGTAATGTCGCTATACTCTCCTCAAAACGGAGCATTGGCGTTCTTCCTATGATGATGATCCTAAACCTATGCTCCTTTCTTTTTTCTTTCTGTAAATAAAAGTTTACCAAACGTTTTGTCTATGAAAACAGGTTGGAAAACAGTAATAATATGATTAAATTTTACTTAAAAAGTATAATAACAGAGGAAGTTCCAATTTTAAAACATGTCGGCAGAGAAGCAACGACTTACGTAGTGCGTAGCGGAAACCTTTTGACCCTTTGTTTATCAGCAGTGGAGCGGCGCACGCGCACCGGATATGCATTGCTCTGACGGAAGCACTTACATCGTCAGCTAGCGGGCCACAATAGGGCTTCATATTATGGCTGATTAACAAGCGACTGTGAACTTTTACAAAGAATAAATTTAAGGCTGATCATGTAAATTTATATATTGCAATGAAATAATTAAAAAAATATATTAAATTTAAAAAACTGTATATTCTAACTTTACCATAACAATTATATTGAAAAAAAAGAAATAATATTGAAAAGAGAAAGTTGTAGATTATCTACGTCTTAAAAACGAACTTCATATGAAATTTTTTGACCTATAAGTTTATGTTTAACCGTTCTTTAAGATTCCACTATCTTTAGAGATAAAATAATTTTGATGTCATGCATATTGTTCATTAGCTCATTTCATTTGTTCTCCTGAATATTACTCTTGAACTGACTTGAACCAGATATAACACTCTCTATCGAAGTCACTTTTGAATAGAATACATCTACTACTCTCACTTTTGATATACAAAATACTATCTAAAATTTTGTTGCTTATTTATTTTCGTTATGAATAGAGCTATTTTAACTCTGTACTTTGTTTCGCGTGTTCACTTTTATGATCTCTAAATTCAAGAATAACAAGTTTTAGCTGAATTAGTTTGTTTTTAAAGACTTTTGATTATGTTGATCCGCAGGCTTATCGCAGTAGCCGTTTAAGTCCATGCAGTATAGTTCCAAGTAGTTCATATCTTTATAATGTTGGGATTTTATGAAGCCCCTTTCGTTGATAAAAACGTATTTAATTGTAAAATGTATTTAATTCTGCAGGCTTGAAAGACATCTAAACGTAAAGAAGAAAGTTTATTGCAATATTGTTCATAATATGTTTCACAACATTGTACCACCATTTTACTCACGTTTACTTGAACAAGATAAATTATCACTGAAGTCACTTATTGTGTTGGTTAAAATGTAAAGTATTTGCAACTTAATTTTCACTAGTAATTTTTACTGCTGTCGGAAAAATGTTTTATTTTGTATTTTTTTCTGTTTTATATTTTCCTTACAATTTGTAGAATACATTTGCATGTTACTCATATCATAGTAAATAATATAAAACATGTAGAAAAAGGTGTTTGTATAGTAATTAATAGCGTATAAATTAAAATAAATTTTGATATTTCGATACAAAACCATCATATTTAAAACTTTGATATTTGAAAATTTAATTTTCCTTTATATACAAGGCTTCAAATATAGATGTATTCTCATACGTTATATTTTTTTATAGAGTAAGGGACAAAATGTTCTCCTGATGGTAAGTGGATGCTGTGGCCCATAGACATCTACATCTATCGTCGATTAAGAATCAAAACGCAGATGCGTTGTCAACCCTGGAATGTTTTCTAGACTCACCATACGAATTTCAGCAGCATTAAACTCCTTTTTATGCTGGTATTCTGTAAGGGCCTAGTCCTTCCCCGGTCGAGCCAACCCATTCGTGCTACAACTACAACATAGCTGTAGCATAACTATACCACGTCCGCAATAATGTATAGCGTAAACGTATATTCCTATTTTTTAAATAATAATAATCATTTATATATATCAAGGAAATAATATTTTAATTTCTAGGATACAGACACTTTGAGATGCAACATAACAATATAAATTAAATTTATAAATAAATTATATAGTGTTAACATGTATTTAATTCCATATAAATGCATATAATACGCCATAGCGTGGTGGCTTAAAATAACCCACTACCCCATATCATCCCGTGAGTGTCGTAAGAGGCAACAGAGGGAGATGGAACTCGAGATGGGCAACAGCATCTTTCCGATAACACGGTGGCAAAATGTAAGGGAGGTTTGTATCCAGCAGTGGATTTTAAGTTGTAATGATGATGATGAAATGCATATTAATATTATGAATTAATATCTTGGACCATTGTAACGTTGCATGCGTTAAATTCCATAGCACGCAAGACACGCCTAGTAATCGCAATATTTTAAGCGCAGATTTACCACAGATTTTCCGGTGAACTGAAGTCAGTGAGAAAACCTGCATTTTCACCAAGTAAAAAACGTGAAATAGATTTTGTTGGAATTAGCGTTACTTGCACTTATAAATATTATTACAAGGATTGATGACACAACCCTAGAAATGTTCATTTACTGTCAACGGCTGTTCGTCACGGCCTAAATATTGCGCTTGACGATATAACGCGCATATAATTTGCCTATTATAACGAAAACATGCTTCTTAAACTTTTATACTTTTAGAGTTCATGTTATAGTTATATTTTTAATTACTAATAGAGTTTCAAAACGGAATTTTCAATGTTTTATACGTAACACGTGTATTAGATGAGTAACACTGTTCTGTATCATACAAAGTACATGCCTATTTTACATGTGTATTAGTAATTCCAGGACTATAATATCTTGCCTTGGTATTATATTTATGCGTGTGGGAACGGCGTAAGAAAACCCATCATCACCCTAATTCGTCCTGTGCGTGCCGTAATCCTTTCTACAATGACCCACGTATAGCAATGTCCTCTTACGAGCTAATATAGAAGAAGAAGAATAATTTAAAATTTAAAATTTTGTACAGCCGACTTCAATATAAATTATTAAGAATAACTCAAAAACTATTGGTCTGACCTTGATCAAATTCATATGGGACCACACGAGAAGTATCAGCTTTCATATAAAAAAGAATCATCGAAATCGGTTCACCCAGTACAAAGTTATAAGGTAACACACATAGATAAAAAAAACATACAGTCGAATTGAGTACCGTCTCCTTTTTGGAAGTCGGCAAAAAGGACGTCTAAAGATATCTACAATAATGTTCTCGTAGTATTTGAGATTAGGAGTACCTACCTTAAATAAAACTAGTTTTTACGGATTTTATCTCGTTTAATTAACTTATTTCATATCTCGGACGTTTCGAGTTCTATGCAGCACCTATGGATAGAGATTGAAGTCTTCGATGGGAAAGTTATAGAGGCTACTTTTAGATTATTTTTTTAATTGTAATTATTTTTGGTATACGGACTACGCAGAAAAAACTTATAGTTTCTTGAAGTCTTGCATATGTTGGGATTTAATTTTATTAATTATCGTCTATCGTCTTAAACACCCAGCTATCTTCTCTATTGGAATTAAGATGTTTTTTTTTATTTCAACCATCTTTGGTAGGAATCTGTGTTCTCTGGCAAGGATTTTTGGTGTATGAAATGTAATGGCATCACCATCGATGGAATTTTGTCTTTTTTTAAGAAAAAAGGATATTAGCATGCGTAAACTAGGATTCATAGATGCGGGTACATTCAAAACACAAACTAACCCGAAATTCACATCAATTTGTAGAGGGAGAGATTTGAGTCTCCTGTGAATTAGTAGGTACCTACTCTAATCGCCAGTCCACGCGATTATCATCTATCAATGATGACATAGTAAAAGTAAAGTTGTCATAAAACGGTGGTTGGGTACAGCAATGGTTGCCGGATGCCGCTGATTTTGTAGATTTAACGCTGACAAGCAACATTCCAAGTCTATTCAACTCGACGCACACCTGTGAGTTGAGGGATTAACCACCCACCGGCAGACGCAGTGAACAAACACCTTCACTGGAGATTACTTACAACATACGAGTTTTATTTACACGACAAACACACCTATATACGCTGCGGTGTTGCCATATTATTGTTAAATTAAACATACTTAGTAGATACGAATTTTGTACGCCGTCTGTATGTATTAAAATTACACACGTTTCACAAGAAGATAAGATAAATAACATTTTACAAGAATTTGGTATTTGGTATGTTCTAGGAAATTAGTTCGTTGCGAGTCATTTGCTTCCAAAGAATTAAATATACTTGTACCTCTTTAAGAAATGCAGCCATTTTAAGGAAAATAACCTAACGAGGTTTCTTCATCGGTTTATTGCTACGCCAACTACTACAAACCGTAATAAAATATGTAATTAAAAAACATGCTCTTAACTTTATGTGTGTTCTCCTTACTGAACATGAACCTCTTCCGTTCGGAGTCATCACGTTTGGCAGGTGGATTGACGATTGCAGTAGGAGAGTTGTCACGGCTTTGATGCTACTCTTCGTCGCCGGTCTGGGTATTTTATGCCTGGCGTAAAGATATTTTGTCGGAAGCTATAACATTTTACTGACATTTCCCAAAGTTGCTTCTTATGACATCCACGTAACGAAATAGTGATGGATTCTGATACACCCCTACAACACGGTAAAAGGATTGTATAAACCATTACTCAATAAATATTATTTTAATTATCTATATCGAACCAACTAATATAGTGTAGAAAACGGTTTGAAATAAGAAAATGGGATAAAGTAGATATATTCCAAAAAGACCGTCGTGTATGCAAGTTGCATAGGAAGAACCACAACAAAAATATGTAACTTTTTAAAAAAATAATTGTAATTTAAAATAATTTAATGCAGACAACAGGTAGATTTAAAATAAT
The DNA here is from genome assembly GCA_033319125.1 of Parnassius glacialis. Lineage (NCBI taxonomy): Eukaryota > Metazoa > Arthropoda > Insecta > Lepidoptera > Papilionidae > Parnassius > Parnassius glacialis. Next base: position 21,790,018 of record JAVANC010000009.1, read on the forward strand.
TGTAATTTAAAATAATTTAATGCAGACAACAGGTAGATCAGTTCCTAAATATTAGAATACCTAATTTTAAAATCCATGTTTCGTCATATTTTTTTTTCGTGGATTAATAACTACGAACGCTATAAAATTGACGAACTTATAAGTACTTATATTTAAAAATATTACACTTAAGCAGAAATTCCTTTCTGTTGAAAAGTGAAATCCTACCTAATAATGTGTCACTGTTACTCATAAAACCTCAATTCGGTCACGAACATTAACCTGATCCTGACCTAATATGTTTAGCAATAGAGAAATAGAGTAAAACGTTCTCGACCAGATTTAAAGTCGATTCCACATCAAAAGAACATAAAAAAAAACATAAGTTTTGAATTAATCTCTCCACGAAATTTCAATGACCTGACCAGATGAACAGGTTTCTTCAATATACTTTTTTTTCAATGTCAACGTAAAATTTCAATTAACAATGTTTTTGGTCCCAGCAGAAATCTAATGGCCGACACACATGATCATTTAAAATGATCAGACCAACTGATCAGTTTAAGGAAATTACCTGGCCTTGGCGCCATCTACCGACATATGACCATACTACATAAAAAGGAACTGAAGATAAGGCATGAATACAGTTCAACACACGGTAAAATCAGTTCAACTGATCAGCTAAAACGGATGTACCTAAGCCAAAACAATTTTTCCACACACACTAGACTTCAAATCGGCCTTCATTTATTTATTTTTCTTGGTTTTATATATCCTATTTAAATAAGAATAATATTAACAATTTAAAAGATATTTTCAATCGTGATAAGAATGAAGACAAATTTTGATCGGATATTATGTTAATTTTATTCATTATGACTAATTTTACTTATTTAATAAATGTGTTATTTATTTTTGATTGTTTATTTTAATGATTAAAATTTACATTATTCATCTTTAGAGCGTGCGGCACCCCACTGATATTTGTTGACACGGAGTACGCTAGTCGGTAGTAATATAACGCGAGACCTTGAGCGAGTAACAGAGCCGTCGTGATGCAAACGAACTATAGCCAGCTGATTACGGTGCGCCCGGAAAAATCCATGGGATGCCGTCAGTAAAAAAATTCAACTTAAGATTTCACACTCACGATCAGTTTTTGGATGTACGTCAGTTTAACTGACCGTGCACCCGGAAAAATCCGCGGATTGCCGTCAGTTAATAATTTCAACTTAAGATTTCACACTCACAGTCAGTTTTCGACGTACATCAGTTCAACTGATCAGTTTAGCTGACCGTATGTGTCGGCCTTAACTCACTTTGCTAAGCAGAAACATTTAAGCTTAAATATTACGTACACAAACTATATACGGTTCCCGCATACCTAGTGGAAGTATTTGTATGACTTGTAAATTATTGTTTTGGTTTGGACTGTTTGTTGACGTGTAATTAAAATATTTAAAACACTTCTACGACACATTAGAATTAATGGTATTTGCTTAACAATTGGAAGTGAGAAATCCTGGAGAATCCTGGAAATGAGGTGATCGCTACCAAGCTATTTCTAATTTGTTGTGTTGTTAATTTGTGTAACATACATGATTGTAAGCTGTTATTTTAAAAAAAAAAGTCCCGCTGGGTTTCTTGCTGGTTCTTCCCAGGACAGAGGTTTTTTTTTCGAACCAGTGGTAATTATACAAAGGAGTGCCTTTCAATAAGCATAATTTATAATCTATATTGAATAAAAAAGTTTCTGTTTCTGTTTCTGTTTCTGAAATTATAAATAAAAAAGTCCTTAAATCGTAGGAGTAATTAGTAGAATAGTGACAAAATGGAAAATAAATAAGACCTCGAAATAAACAGATATTATATATTGATCACAACAACATATGACTCACGTGTGATATCACTACTTTTATGGTACATCTTAGATTTCTAGAAACGTGTAAAAACATTTATTATACACTGATTTACCTCATCGCACGTGTATTTTAATGATGACGATTCCAGTAATACATAGACCTATAATGTATTTACGTCATTCACGAAATGACTGAAAATTTATCTTACAATGTAGATTGTGCAGAAAATGAAACAAATTCATTTAATAAATATTAATTTTGACCACGCTTAGAACTTACGTTTACGTTACGCTTAGCTTGCCTTACTACACCTATTTTTGAAGTGGTACAGTTATGATGCAACTATATTAGTAGTATAGTTGTAGCACGAATGGGTCGGCTTGACCGGGGAAGAACCACGCTCTCACAGAATATCAGCGTAAAATAGTAGCTAAACACTTTGACTGTCCTGTTTTCAAACACAATATTAAGACAATAACAATGACCTATATGTAGTGCACAGGACAGCGAAAGGTAAATGCTGCTGTGTTTCGATATGTGTAGAGAACCAGAGAAACCTTTTTACTGAAAATGAGGCATTCCATCTTAGTCCTCAGAGGTGATAACGAGTTTGTATTCTGATTCTTAATCGAGGATAAATCTCAATATCCATGGGCCACATGTTCACTTACTATGAGGTTGATTATGTGTTCGTTTGTCACCGTTATTCTAAAAAAAATAACAGCGTGAGGTGTGAAAGAGCACGTTCTCACAGAATACAAGCTTAAAACAGCAGAATACGAGTAATGCTGCTGTGTATCATGTGGTGAGTGACGAAAACCGAATACCCCTTCTTCTAGTGTTAGAAAGGTATAGAATAGAATAGAATATTTTTTTATTCAATATGGATCACATGTGTAATTCTTATTGAGTCATTTTTTACTTTACCACTGGTTCGAAAAAAACCTCTGTCCTGGGAAGAACCAGCAAGAAACCCAGCGGAACTTTTTTTTAAAAAGCATGTTTTACATTAATGATTGGTAGATACAAAATTTATTTTAGTAACAGCTTGTAAGCAACCACCTCATTCCCAGGGGTTATTATCAACCATGTATTCATTTATACTATAATAACCCTTTTTATATAGTTTCAACTTAACAAAACATTTAAACTTGGTAATAGAGAGAGCCTGTACACTTTCCGGGACCCTGTAGTAATAGCGTATACATTGCCTCATGAATGAATTACTGACTCTGTGGAGTCGAGAAACTGGTATCACTAGCTTGTGTTGCTTGTTCCTAGTGTTTACAGAATGTACATCACTTTTTTTACTAAAACTACCTTTGTTTTTGTGAACATACATTAAATTTTCGTAAATATACTGAGAGGCCAAAGTTAATATATTTATTTCTTTAAATTTATCTCTAAGAGACTCTCTCGGTTTTAGGTTGTAAATAGCTCTAATGGCCCTCTTCTGTAAAACAAAAATAGTTTCTGAATCAGTCGCATTTCCCCATAGCAAAATCCTACACTACACTACACTACACTAGTGGGACCTCTAATCTTTTTTACAGCATAGGCTGCAGAACTTAGTCTGCTTGCTAGTTTGGACATATGGGGGCACCACTGAAGCTTTGCGTCGAGAGTGATACCAAGAAAAATAGTGGATTCAACAGGGCTTAGTTCTTTCCCTATTAAAAACACATTGGTACTCAGATTTTTAACATTCGTTGTTGTAAATTTAAAACATTTAGTTTTATTTTCGTTTAAATGTAGATCATTAACGTTAAACCAATGCACTAATTTTGATATAGCATTATTCACTTCGTCACATTTAAATAATTGACGTTTAAGTTTAAAAATCAAGGAAGTATCATCAGCAAATAATACTATATCATGATTATCCCCTACAAGAGAAGGCAAGTCATTAATATAAACTAGAAATAGGAATGGGCCGAGAATGGAGCCCTGAGGGACACTCATTAGTACAGGTGACCTGGAAGAACTTTTATCATTGATAATAACTTTCTGCATTCTATTACTTAAATATGAAATAATGAGTTTAAGCGCTGTGTTCTTGACACCATAGTACTGTAGCTTCCTGATTAATGTCTCATGGTGAACGCAGTCGAAGGCCTTGGAAAGGTCACAAAATATACCCAAAGCATCCTCTGAATTCTCCCATGCACAAAAAATATATTTAATAAGCTCAACCCCAGCGTCAGTTGTCGAGCGACCCCTAGTAAAACCGAATTGATTTTTATGTAGCAATTTATTAATATTAAAGAAACTTACCATCTGATCCAAAATTATTTTTTCAAAAATTTTACTAAACGTTGTTAGTACAGAAATTGATCTCAAATTGGCGGGGTCTAATGTACTACCAGATTTAAATAAAGGTATGACTTTACTATGTTTCATTAAATCAGGAAACACAGCAGATTCGACGCTTGTATTAAATATAGTGGCTAGACACGGTGCTATTATATCTATTATAGATAAAATAACTTTAACGGAAATCCCCCATAAGTCTGCCGTTTTCTTAACATCAATAGTTTTAAAATATTTAACGATATCTTTTGGCAGTACTCTATGGAATTTAAAAGTATAGAATTGATAAGTATAGTAGGAGAAGAATTGAATGATTTTGTTGTTAAAAAGGAACATCAGTAAAATGTTTCTCAAAAGCCATAGCAACTTCTTGATCAGATCGCGTTAAATTATTGTTAAAATTCAATTGAAAATCCGAGTTGCGCGGTTTGACCTTGCCCGTTTCACTATTTATTATTCTCCAGGTCATTTTAATTTTGTCGGATGCAGTTTTAATTTTGTTGCTTAAATGTAAAGCCTTAGATGTAAAGTGTGCTCCACTACACTTTTTTAAATATTTTAGAATATGATTTTACATAATCTCTAAATATAACACTACTATTAAATGATCTTTCATCATAAAGCTGATATAACCTTCGCCTACTTTTATAAATTCCTACTGTCGCCCATTCATTAAATGATTTGCGACTGTTAAAAGAGAAAATTTTAGAAATAAATATCCTACTAAATTCACAACTTATAATTTTAAATAATTTACCATACAAATAATTCGCACTATTTTTAAATGAAAGTGATGGAAGTCTTTTTATTATATTACTTCTAAACCTCTCCAAGCGATGTTCATTTATTGGAACAAACACAACTTTCTTATTTTTCTGTTTTTTGTGTATGTAAGGTAGTGATACCAACTGTCCACAGTGATCTGAACTTAAATTTTGTATAATTGATTTATGCAAGGACTTAATATCTGTAAAAATGTTATCTATACAGGCCGCACTAGGCCCAGCAATACGTGTTGGTTCTAAAAATAAATTAACAAGATTATACGATTTAAACAATGAGCTAAACTTAAAACTAATGGCAGAAGTTTCAAGGAGATTGATGTTAAAGTCTCCACATATTACAACAGACTTAAGTTAAGATTATCTATATATGCTTTAAATTGTTTGTTTTGCTCATTAACCTCATTCAACTGTAACTTCAATGCAGCAATGAACCAGAGAGCTTCCTCATATACGTTGCTGCATCGATCAAACTCATTAACTGTTCCCTGTAGCTGATCCCTTTCTTTTATAACACTTGTGTCTTCTGTATCTAACTTAACCATATCACATTTCAATTGTGTGTTTTTGCCAATTATGCTAACTATTTCTTTTTCATTATCATCCCTTTCCTTAAGCAACATTTCACACTGCTCCCTGGACGCCTTAAGTTCTTGGAGCACAAGCTGGAGTTGGTTCTCCATCTGGCGCGTCTTGGCGTTGCGAGTATTCATTTTACTATTTATTATAAATAATAAAAGAAAATAAAGATCGAAAACAGAAGGAGCAGAGTAAGCTAATATCGAGTTGTTGTTGTTTTTTTTCTATTTACAAGTCTCAAATCAAATTATCGTTAAAACAATTCGAAAAGAAACCCGCAAAGAATGTAAAAATCCGAGTAATAGAATAGATCTTTAAATTATAAAAGGAAATGATATGAAATAAGAACCTGTCACTTTTTGTTCCAACACCAAAATGTTGTTATAACATTTATGTACCGACTTTCTTAAATATTAAATACAAAGCGGCAGTAATTATTAACTATAACATAAAATTGAGGTGCATATTATGGATTTACAATAATTAAATTATTAAAATTTATCGGGACCAATTACTTTTACAACTTATCACTAGGGTTGCACCAGCAAAAAAAAAATAGTATTCATCATGTGCCTACCTCATGATAAGGACAGTGTGTGACAACGAATTTGCATTTTTAGTTTTAGTCAAGTCATGAGACCTATCATGTTGGTCTGAGAATTATAGGCCCATATTTATGTAGGACTTATAATAAAACCGAACTGTGATCCTTGCCTAACATGTAATAACCAACTAAGGGGATAGTATCACTCATTTCACAATTTCCCTTCTAGAAGCATATTTTTGCTAAGCGCTTTTTTTGGACTCTGGCTATCCCCTTGAGGAATAAAGGCGTGACGCAGTGGATAGGTATACATGTCTAAGAGCCACAGCACCCATTTACAACAGGTAGGCTATGTACATTTGATCATTATATTTCTGTTGTCCTTTGATTTGATTTTTTGATTTTATGTATTGATTTGATTGTATGTATGACCTACAAATAATTGTTCCGGGTTTGGATGTTTGTCCTTGTGCAATTTATGTTTGTAAACTGCCTCCACGACACAGGAGAAAATCCTAGTGTGGGAGTAACGTTTTTTAAAAAAACAAAAAAAAAATACTTGTTCCGTGCGGGATCCGAACCCGCGCCCCCCAGCGCAGCAACTCATTGCTAAGCCACTGCGCCACGGAGCCGTCATTCATTCATTATTAGCCGTGGTAGCTCAGAGGCTAAACGCTCGCTGTAAATTTCACAGTGCGCGAGCAACCCGAGTATGATCCCCGTCGACACCAGTGAAATTGCTAATTGCAATTTTAACTGCTGATGTGGTAAACATGCATTAAATGACAACATCGTGAGGAAACCAGCATGTCTGAGAAATAAGAAAAAATATTTCAAAGTGAAATAAAAATTCTATGTGAAATTCTCCAACACGCATTGAGGCAGCGCGGCGGACATTTCCTTGCCATGAAATCCTCTCAATGGGAGGAGGCCTGTGCCTATCAGTAGGACTTATATAGGCGGTAACTTTAAGTTTAACCGCTTTAACGTTAACTTTTCATTCATTCATTCATTCACATTCAATACAGCCTCATTCAATAAAGATATATTATAGAAGGCTTATGTTCAGAAGCGGTATTAGACCGCTTCTGAACATAAGCCTTCTCCATAAACTGCCTCCTAGCGGGATATTTTTCACAATTTCCACGCTTGTCAGGCGGGTTGACAATCGCAGTTTTTTTATTTTGAGTTGTTAGAAGGCAGCTGCGATTATGTTGAAATAGCAAAAAACGTATTAATGATTACAAACACAGCATTAGTTAATGACGTCACTCATCCTTAGTAAAATATCTGTTTACACAAGCTAACACAGCTGACTTGGTGATGTTTGATAAGTGGTGCCACGTCACTGGCGCCAGATCGCAGCCCTCCACTGACAGTAGATATAACAAGCGTGGCCTTTGCTGGCACGTTTCGAAATTCCTGTGGATATTACTAAGCGCGCGTGAGGATAATGTGTGTGACGAGCGACAGAAATATCATTAAGTAAATAGATACATAAGTATGTATGGTTTAGTTTTAACAATTATACGTTATTACCTCAGCACTAGCTATATAAATGGACAAATAATTACAAAGAATTGAATAAGGTAAGTATAATGGTTCTAAAGTACCGTGTCTCAAAAGAAAAACAGAACTCATAAGGATCACTTTGTTGTCTGTCCGTCTAACAAGATTAAAGATCGTAAATTAAAAACCAATTTCTTACAGTGGCGGCTTAAGAGAATTCACTTCCTTATATCATCCCCTGGTTGTCGTAAGAGGCAACAGAGGGAAATGATACAGGAAAAGGGCAACAGCATCTTCCTGACAGTGCCGGCCCGAGGCAAGTTTTAGGATGGAGCGAGATCCAATTTTGGCGCCCCCCTTTCTTGCCCCTAATATATACTAGTTGTATGTGCACATGCAAGCATGCAACTGGGAAGATCTCGACAAAATCTTAAGTCTATGTCTAATTTGTTGATTGAAAACAGCCATGCTCGTGGCATTTTAGGCACTGCACTCCTTACGGTATCTATAGGAACCGTTGATGTAGAATGAAAAAACAAAATTAAAAAGGAATTTTACATTTATACACTTATTATATATATTTATTGTACATTTATTTAAATAAATCATAAAAACTATTGACAATAAAACAAAATTAAGTCAACATTCATTAATGAGATCAATAAGCATAATCAACTTTAGAACTGGTACCTACTTATACGTTATACTTATAAGTTTACTAATTAATGTAACATTGCTTATTAAAAACAAGCTCTTCAGGTTAAGCCTACTGGATCCTAATAATAATATAATTAACCCATTGAATGTCGGAAAAATTAAAAAATAGCATATCAATAGTAATTAGGACACATGTATGCCCTTAAAACACTGAATGGGTTAACAAATTTTCAACCACCTTGTTATATGCGACGAAAAATAGATTCTGTTTGACAATCGCAAGTACTCAGCAAGTTGCTTGGATCCTGATTCAGCGCCTAAATAATGCCCTAAGCGAAAACTTACACCTAGAAAAGTGATGGTCACTGTTTGTTGGTCTAGCGCCGGTATGATTATGTTATGTTACCAAACAGGCAGGGCCTGATTTATCTAGGCTAACCAGGCTGGAGCCTAGGACTGAAGGTTCGAGGGGGCGCTGCGCTTGCCTTTGCAAGCACACACTTATGTTCAGAATAAAATTTCATATAATATTATCAATAAATGATAGAGTAAGTGCCGCAAATATTTTACTTATTGCTCATTCTTCATTTTTGATATAAAACAAATAAGCTGAAATTTACTGACTGAAATTATGATACAAAGATATAAACTGTTCAAGCCCTCTTCTCTACCTCTAATTTTATTAAGGTGTTTTGCCAAGGATATTCATGACAACTTCTATCAGCCATGTGTTCCATCTCTGCACAGGAAGAACGACTCACTGGCCCGTGCCGTAAAGGAGACAATCGATCTTTTAAGTTCTCTTTTTGAGTCCAACTCGACTCTCGATGATTGGGGATACACACCGCCGAACATCCCGCGGTGTGATTGTTTCATGCTGGATGTGCGGTTTACACAGCGTTCAGTGTGAAAAGCATTCCTCTCCCTGGACTTCAACAAGTCGAGTGGGCCTGATGGAGTCCCTCCTATTGTGCTGAAGAGGAATGCTCTGGAGTAAGCAACGGTTATAACGCGTCTTTTCCGGTACTCCTACTCCTTAGGTTAGATTAATCCTGAAAGAATAGAAGCCAGATTTAGTGCACCCGATCCCTAAAAAGTCGACCGATCAGACCCGTCCAACTACAGGCTTATCGCCATCGCCTCCTTCTTTTCCAAAGTAATTGAATCCATTATAAACTGCTAGACACCAATGCGGTCAATAATCAGCTGTTTCTAGTTCTTCTAATTTACTTGACTCTACACTGTTTCTGCATATCAATTATATGTTGCTGTTACTTGTTGTAACACTGGTAATGAATTTTACACCGACCGTGCTAATATTTTTCGGGACATGTCATCTACTATCGGAACAAACTTGTGGCTGAATTCCAGTCTTTATAAACAAAATCTCGGATTGGGGACGACTCTAGTCCAGTTTAAACTTCAGAAGCCACAGGTTTGCTAAGTTACCACTAAAAATAACTCCTTTGCCGTATCTCCTTAACTTCTCAATCTCAGCCGGCATCGAATGACGTACAGTTTGCGGTCACTTGGTAGGGAAGCCTAAATAGGCCTCTAAAAAGCTTGGCGTGCTCAGCAGAGCGGGACAGTATATTCTGCCGGCAACCGTTTGCAACTTTACAAGGCGCAAGTTTAGTCTCACAGGGAGTACTGTTTTCATTTCTGGACCGGGGCAACCCAGTGCCAGCTACTTCCTTTTGACCGCATCTAGTAGAGTGGCTCGAATCGTTCACCACCGAGTTCTTTCTGATCGGCTCAATTCACTGGCGCTGCGAAGAAATGTTGCATACCATTGCATTTTCTATCGCATTTTCTACGGGGAGTACTTAGATAAATTGTCTGGATTTATTCCAGCTGCTAAATACCACGTACCAACCACACCATCTGGATGCTTGGCGGTACACCATAAATGTGCAAATTACTAGAAGTTTTCTTCCTCGCAATACTGTGGAATCATCGACCACTGGCGATGTTTTCCGGACCGATACGACTTACGAGACCTTCAAGCAACTAGTGTACTCCTTTTAAAAAGATCAGCAACGCTACAGTAATTTCCCTGGTGTTGCAGTTATTTATGGGCGATGGTCGACACTTACTATCAGGAATGTGGGTGAAACCACGGGGTGAAAAGCTAGTAAAATATAAAAATTTCCTAAATATATTCTGGCTGGGCAGGCACAAAGAGAACAGGCCATATTCTTAGTTAGCTTAGGGCTGTCAGAACTCCAAATCAGGCACTGTAAACAGGATGAGCATTACTGCAGATGTGTACTGTGAATAACTGAACATTGTCGTGAAGCGACAATTAAAAGAGAAAGAACCTAACCTAAGAACAGCAAAACAACAAAATAGACCAAGAAAATAATATATTATATTTTTTTAAAAGGTATTTACAATCTTATAAAAAAAATGAAATATGAAGGTGATGGATGAAATGAGATTACAATTATATTAAAAAAAAAGGATAGGAGAATAGGAGAATTAGTATGATAGTGGAGCCCTAGAGCCTCGCTGCTTTTGTAGAAGTAGGGACACGGAGAGCTTGAGGTTTCTCAGCAGCGACGGCACGCAGCGCCTGGACTGGGCACACGCAGCGTCCGGAGCCGGCGCACGTAGCGCCTGGGGTAGGTGCGCTCAGTTCTTGGAGAAGTAGTCGCCGCGCCCAGAGGTAGCGCGGGCAGTAGGGACGCAGCGCCTGGAGCCAGCAGTCGAAGCGCGCCTGAAGGTAGCACGGGCAGTAGGCTGCACTCAGCACCTGGATCAAGCAGTCGTAGCGCGCGGAGTAGTGTGCCCCGCACTTGAATTAGAATTCACCGACGACTTCACGTGTAGATGGAGGCTTGCAGGATCCCGGGGCAAAGCGGCCCCGGGATAAGGCCCTTAGTAGATGTTTCTCGTTTGAGAACCGAAGCGAGACTGTCCTGTATTCTCCAATTGTTTGGCTTTTATACCTTTTTAGAGAGAACGAGAAATTATTTAAATTAAAACGAAATTTATTGTAAATGACCTACAGCCAAAAAGTATTTATGTAGAAAGAACATCATACCAAAAACGAATTTAAATAAAAGTTACCATAACAACCACAAAAACAATGGTTGTCAAATTGAGGAATTTTTAGTTTTAGGACTGTTATTAAGAAACTATTACATTTAAGTAAGAAACGAGATAAAAATCACATAGGAAAAACTAATGCACGACAACGTACACTAAGCCTGAAATTGTAGAGTTACAGAGAATTCAATAAAAGACCAAAAAAAAGGTAAGACTTCGTTGACAGCTAGTTTAAAAGTACTAAATAGTGTGAAAATACGCAGTAAAATGATATGTTATTGTGTAAAAACGTTACAGGATCCTATATAAATAAAGGTGATGCAAAATATAAATGCAGAAAATCAAAAACAGAATGGAAAAATAGTATAAAGTGATGCAAAACATGAATGCAGAAAATCAAGAACAGAATGGAGAAATAGTGTACAATGAAATGTAAGTAGTATAACACTACAACATAATGATGGAGAAGCTCATAAGTCTCTAACCAGCTTTGGTCAATCGCTCGTCCCCACTGCTCCTGTACGGCAACGCGCGACTTCATACTGCACAACAGATGGTCTTAGAGTTACAAGAGCTGGGTTGGAATCCAGCTGATTTTTTCAAGAATCAATCAATAAATTGCTACTACATTAGCAAAGATGCATCTATTGCATGGGTGATAACTTTGATTAATAGAAATAAAAAATATAGAAAAATACTTACGTTAACTTATTTCATAAAAAACGACAATTTCATAGGTAAAGACCTAATATTAGGTAACGTATCTTGCCAATTATTTAATACTAAGAGCTGAAGGACTGCTTTCGGGTAACTTTTATTGATATGTAAAAACTTTTTCAAATACATAATTTCTCTTGGAAGCTCCAATCCCGAAATATCGCGATTAAAATCATGCGTTCATTTTTCCTCCAACTTTGAGCATACTTTCTTAAAATTTTGATCGGTCTTATTCAAATCATAGAGGAAACTCTCTATTCTATTCTATAAACGCCAAGTCTCATTAATTGTAAAAAGTCGTGTAAAGCATGTCTCTATTTTTTATGGCGGTGTCTAACATAGGATAGAAAACATTTGTTCTGAATAACATTTCTGGATCCGGAATATATTTATATTTTTTTTTTCTTTATATATATAGAGTCAAATATATCTGAATTTGGGATTTTTCAAACCTTTAAATATTCATAACTCCAAAAATGTTAAGTTTATCGTAAAAAGTCACGGTACTTTTTTATTTGCATTTTATCAAAGAATAGAAAAAAAATTAACCAGTTTAAAAATAACAATTCCTTGCAATTGAAAAAAAAATTGAAAAAAAAATCGGTTTAAATGATTTGGCACTGAGTTGCACTATTTACTTCGGCGTACTGATGCGACTAAGATCGCATCTTGTTTGACACACCTTCTTTAAAGTAAAGCTCTTCACATGTTTTGAAATAACTTCCCATCTTTTTGTTGAGTTTGTAAAAAATACAAAAAGCGCTGAAGAATGCCGCGCTCGTCTCAACAAATAAGACCACACGCATATATACTGACTAGCCACACGTTTGAAACCAAAATATTGAAAAGCGAGGAAAGTTTCATCAATAAACTCAGGCACATGAGTAAAGAAACCGAACAGAGACTAAGCTTCTAAGGAGCGTGCAAAATTGTTACCTAAATAAGCTAAAAGATTGTATTTTTCTAATATGTAGGTATATGGCTATGCTATTATAAAAAAATTGACTAAGGCGCCTCCTGGGACTTGGCGCCTGGAGCGGCCGCTCCGTTCGCCCTATGCTAGGGCCGGCCCTGCTTCCTGATAACAAAGCAAAATAAAAAAGCTGCAGTTGCCACCACGCCTACCAAATGTACGCAAATATCCCCTCAATGAGACAATCTATAGGAGAGACCTATGTTCAGCAATTAACTTTTGATATGCCGTAATGAATGATGATCCATTGATAGATTTCAATCGTTTATGATGAACATAAAATAATAAAATCTAGTTATTTCGGTTCTTACCCTTACATTAAAAATGCTAATAATAAAATTAAAGTGACGTGGAATATCATTAGTAGCGAAACCGGTAAAGGCAAACCTCGTAACACAAACTATCCATTGAAAATGAATAATGAATTGACTAGATCAAAAAAAAATCGCAGCGGTGATTGAGAAATATTTCACTGATATTCCTATTTTGACAACAGGGTCATGGAATACTTCTCCAACAATCGCTGTGTCATTACTCAAACAGAATGTTATAGAATTTAGATTTGAGAAAGTATTACCACAAGATATTGTAAAATATTTCAATACCCTTGATAAATAAAACCGCAGATTTATGGGGATTTCCATTACAGTTATTGCGTCCATAATAGAATTTAATTGCACCTGATGAGGCTATTATTTTTAATACTAATAGCGAATCTAGTGTGTTTCCTGATTTATTGAAACATAGATAATTTTAGATCAATGTGTAATTTTTTAATAAAAATAAATTTCTCCATAAAAATCAATTTAATTTCACAAGGGGTCGCTCGACGACTGACGCAGGTGTCGAGGTAATGAAATATGTATACATAAATACTATATAATATATATATATGTATATATATATGACTGGGAGAATTCACAAGATGCCTTAGATATTTTTTGTGAACTTGCCATGGCTTTTAATCAATAGTTAAGTTTCTTCTGGATCGGTAGTATGGGCGTTCCTCAGGGTTCTTCTTAATGACTTACCTTACCATGTTATCATGTTCAATATTAATTGACCATAATAACATGGTAAATCTTGTACATGGTATACGTAATTGTCTCCTACATGATAAGGTAAGTCTATAGACTTACCTTACCATGTAGGAGACAATCACGATATAATATTATTTATATAGATATAGTATTATTTGCTGATGGTAACTCCTTAATTTACAAACTCAAACGACAGTCAATTAATTTTGAAAATTTAAATAATGTTTTATCGAAATTAGTACATTGGTTTAACATCAACAATTTGCTTCTAAACGGCAATAAGACAAAATGTTTTTTAACAGTGGTAGAGCCATGCGGCAGCGTTTGCTGTCGCACGGATGGGCCGGCTCGAACCGGGGTGGTACCACGACCTCACAGAATACCAGCGTGAAGTAGAGGTTTACCTCTGCGTTTCGCTTGGTGAGTGCAGGTGGCCGGAGGCCCTTTTTACTGGAAATGATGCATTCCATCTTAGTCCTCACGGGTGACAACGCATCTACATTTTGAATTGTAATAGAGGATAGATGTAGATGTCTATGGGCCGCAGGAACCACTTACCATCAGGTGGACTGTGTGCTCGTTTGTCACCCTTATCCTATAAAAAAAATGTATTAAATTTACAATACCTAATGTTAAAAATTCAAATAAAAATGTGCTCCTAAATGGGGAGGAGTTGAATCTTGTGGATACCACTGTTTTTCTTGGTATTACTATTGACGCAAAACTTCAATGGTGCCCCCATATATCAAAATTAGCAGGCAGACTTAGTTCTGCAGCATATGCTGCAAGAAGGATAGGAAGTCTCACCGATGTTGAGACATAGTTTACTTTCATAGCGTGATGTCTTATGGAATTTTGCTATGGGGTAATGCAACTGACATTGAAGCTATATTTGTTTTGCAAAATAGAACCGTACGGGTGATTAATAACTTAAATTGTAAAGAGGACCTTAGAGAAAAATGTTAAGAAATAAATATATTAACTTTGGCATCGCAAAATATTTATGAAAATGCAACGTAGGTACATAAAACATAGGTAGCTTTGATAAGATTAAAGATGTTCATACTTTAAACACTAGGAACAAACAAAAGCTTGTAATAATAGTTACTAGAATCCACAGAATTAGTAATTCATTTACGGGTCAATGTATACGCATTCCCAACAAAATCCCAGAAAATGTACAAAATTTGTCAATAAACAAGTTTAAATGTTTTATTAAAGAAAAATTGTACAAAATGATTTATTATAATATCAAAAAATACATAAATGAAAAAACCCCTGGGGATGAAGTGATCGCCACCATGCTGGTTCTATTAAAAGTCACTTAGAATTTGTACAAACAAAATTATTGTAAAGTGAAATATGTTTAAAAAAAAGTCACGCTGGGTTTCTTGCTGGTTCTTCATAGGACAAATGTATTTTCCGAACCATAGCTAAATAAGAAAATTACTTTCAATAAGTATTACGTAATAATCTGTATTGAATAAAATATATTCTATTCTATTCTATTGCTATTATTTCCGGTATGGATGAAATCCAGCTCAATTATTAATAAAGTAAAATAAAGTAACAGCTTATATACGTCCCACTGCTGGGCACAGGCCTCTTCTCATTTCTTATAGGGTTTTCGGACAAGGATATGTCCGCCGCGCTGCCCCAATGCGTGTTGACGAAAATCACATGTCTTCAAAAATTTTTTCACGCTCGCGAACTGTGAAATTTACAGCGAGCGCTTAGTCTCTGTGCTACTACGACCTTGATCAAATTTATATGGGACCACACGAGAAGTACCAGCTTTCAAACAAAAAAGAGAATCATCGAAATCGGTTCACCCAGTAAAAAGTTATGAGGTAACACACATAAAAATACAAAAAAAAATACAGTCGAATTGAGTATCGTCTCCTTTTTGGAAGTCGGCAGAAAAGTATGAGTGTGTGTTTTTTTTTATAGGATTAGGGTGACAAACGAGCACACTGTCCATCTGATGGTAAGTGGTTGCTGTGGCAACATCTATCTTTGCTTACGAATCATAATGCAGATGCTTTGTCACCCGTGAGGACTAAGATGGAATGCCTCGTTTCCAGTAAAGAGGGTCTGCGGTTCTCTACACTCACCATATGAAACACAGCAGCGTTAAGCTGCTATTTATAATTTAGTTTCTTCTTCATCATCACCTAACAGTTCGCTGCTGAACATGGGTCTTTCCTTTATGAACAAAACGGGTTGGTCGATTATAATGCGTACAGCGAAATAGTGGTATAATCTGACAGCATTCTGTCTTTCTATCCAACTATAATGTGGGTGTCTTCAAACCAAGAGTGAATTGACATTAGTTAAGTCAGCGCTTTGCCATTTTCGCTGCATTACCGCTTACCATCAGTAGTCAGTAGTAGTCAAGCACTGACTTATAATAGTAAAAAAAGTACATCGTAGTGAACCTCCTTATTTTGATATCCTCCATTCTTTTGTACTTTTATCCTCCTTAAGCACAAAAGAATGGAGTCAGACAGGCTTTTGTGTATAAACAGTTATCAAACAAATTTGTAAAATCTTTTCTATTATAGAAAAAGCTCGTGAAAATGTTTGTGCCAGCGAACATTACAGGATGAAATCAAATATTGTATCATATTCAGCTACTTAATTGTATTATTAATCGTTAAAATAAACATAAAGGATAAAAATTATGCTAATCGATTCAATATCGTCGATGACGTAATTAATGGAAACGTTCTCGAGTAAATAACGAGGTGATAACAAAATTTGTGGAAATTAGCACGGCTCCATTTTGTTGTCGTTATTCACATTAACTTGAAGGTTGAACTCATTATTAAATTAATTGACTTGTGTATTTTCTTATAAGCTTAATTCTGATCCAGTGATAAAGGTCGTCTGTCTAACTTCACACGTTTGTAAAATATCGGTAAAAAATGGAGTTTTAATATATTATATCGAGAGACCAACAGTCAATTACTTTTTGAATTTTCCGTAACTTAATTTCCTATAATTTAGGCGGCTTGCTACTTTATTTAACAATCGTTATGATTTGGAAAAATATATAGAGCTTATAGTTTGATACCCTTGGTAAAGGAAAACGTGTAGACTGTTGCATTTTCTTATCAGAGATACGTATTAGAACCACCGCCATGGTATACTTGTATGTATTTGGGCCATCACTCGTGATTAATGAAATAAAATTAACAAACAGACACACTCCATCGGCAAACATTTATTTAAAAAAAAAACACGAATCGAATATAGAGCCTTCTCGTTTTTTGAAGAAGGAAAAGGTTGTATATATACTTTGATTTATGTTATCCAACTTTTTGTTTCATTTTATATTATCATGACATCGAACTAATTAGGTATTATGGATTTTATCGCGATTGTTTCAACTTCTTAACGATAACGATAAAATCCACAAAAAAATTATAACAATGTGTATTATTCGCATACATATAAAAATTCAATATCTTTATTATTTATATAATATATATTACAATATTATCATTGTCTGTCAATATATCCTAATAGTTTAGGTTAGGTAACTGCCGTAGTACCTAATTTTAAATTCTAAGATCGGTTCCGTTCCTCCCATTAGTATATTTTGACTGGTAAGTTGCTATAAAGAAGGATCACTAAAACAACAATGGGAAAACACTTTAAACACGAATAAAACTATAATTACCATAATCCCGCTATCCCCCATAATCTCATAAACGCGATATCACTTGCAATCTAAATATTTAGTCCAGTACTTTCGCAACAAGGTCATACTAAGTCTTTATATATAAAATTACATGAAAAATGAACTGATTCAATGGAACAAATGAAGTTTAGTGTTTATTGGAGATAATTTTTCTTAGCCCACAGCAATTGTGCCACGTATTAACTCAAGATGAAGTCAGCCTCCGATAAATTTAGTAAACCGATGATTCATTCTTAATGTTGATTACGTCGGATTAAATCTCTCTAGCGATATACGAGCCGCATAATATGTATTAATTCTTAATGAATACTTGTTTTAATCATTTATTTACATAACATGCAAATATAAAATAATTATTGCCATATCATAAAAAATAAAACTAAAAACTTAAATTATCCTACAGTCCTACTCCCCGAGGTATAATGCCAAGAACGCTGGCTGTGTTTCCTCGCTGAATGGCTGTACTTAACCTTTGAGCGAGAAAAAATCTAGCCGTCTCATCACCAGCAGCGATAACCAGTTGCGGACTTTACATCAAATGTCACAAATATGAAGTCATCTCTCAGAAACTCATATTTGCGCCACTTACTTAGTTTAGCGAACTCTGATGCCACCCCAGCTCTAAATGTGGTACCCCTGAGATGAGAGGCTGCTAAAGTGTACCCCTTTGCAATGCAAATGCGTTAGTAGAGCAAATCCGACACTAACATAACGAGGTATCCCATCTTAACACTCATCAGTAGTGACGACACATCTGCATTTTGATTGTTAATCGATAACAATGTAGGTGTCTATATAATACGGCATACACTTAGCAGCAGCTTGACTGTGTACTCTTATAACTCTTACCTCTATAAAAATGAAGGAAAAGAGAATTGCCATATTAACCTATAGTAGTATAGTTGTAGCACGAATGGGTCGACTCGACCGGGGAAGGACCACGCTCTCACAGAACACCAGCGTAAAATAGCAGCTTAACAATGCTGTTTCGTATGGTAAGTGTAGAGAACCGGAGACCCTTTTTACTGGATAATTTAAAATTAAAAATGTTGTACAGCCGACTTCAATATAAATTATTAAGAATAACTCAAAAAGTATTGGTCTGACCTTGATCAAATTCATAATGGGACCACATGAGAAGCACCAGCTTTTAATTAAAAAAAATCATCAAAATCGGTTCACCCAGTAAAAAGTTATGAGGTAACACACATAAAAAAACCATACAGTCGAATTGAGTACCGTCTCCTTTTTGGAAGTCGGCAGAAAAGAGGCATTCCATCTAACTCCTCACGGGTGACAACGCATCTGGATTTTGATTCGCAAACGAGGATAGATGTAGATGTCTATGGGCCACAGCAACCACTTACCATCAGGTGGACTGTGTGCTCGTTTGTCACCTTATCCTATAAAAAAAACCTCCTTCATTATGAAAAAAGCAGAATTAAATAATAAAGAACAAAGAAAATAAAAATACAATGTCACTAACCGCATTAGGTATGGCAATGCTTCGCTAAACTCAGTTTAGGCGTAAGCTGTCGCAAAAATAAAACAAAACCTTTTGTATGCTCACTTGAGTTGGGTTGGGTTCGTTAAAATTTTCCACTTAGGTATTCCGTTTTATATTATTATTGTATAGTACTAAAAAGGTATTTACGAAATTTTCCCGGTGTCAGCGTGTTTTTCTTCAGAGACAAATATGAAAATCAGACAATCATACAGTACAGTAGCTTAAATTGTAAAATATTAAGAAACCGAAATCTTGCCCTCTTGTTGAACTTAAATATTCAATTTTCGGCTTAAGTTAGGTTAAAGTTAATGTTAGGGGGGAGGGGGGTCAAAGTGATTACTTTAATTATTTATGAAGAACATCATATATCATGAATAATTAATTATTTTTTATTTAAATTAAGTTATATCCTACGACTTATCGTTGTGACTAGAGTAGAGGTAATTTCAAACTGAAATCTTAAAGACTGGTAATATGAAAAAGCATTTCTAGCATCGGCTTCGCACTTAAGGATGACGGCTCCGTGACGCAGTGGCTTAGCAATCAGTTGTTGCGCTGGGGGCCGCGGGTTCGAATCCCGCACGAAACAAGTATTTGTATGGCCTACAAATAATTGTTCGGGGTCTGGATGTTTGTCCTTGTGCAATTTATGTTTGTAAACTGCCTCCACGACACAGGGTAAAATACTAGTGTGGGGGGTAACGTTTTTATAAGAAAAAAAAATAATGATCTGGCCATCAAGCGTGGTGAGTATAGATAAATAAAACGTTGGAATCTTAATTTTTAGGCGATAGTAGAACATACCTTGCGCTTTCGCTTAAGGTATGCAATATTCGAAAACAAAACAAATAAAACGACAAGTTGCCTTTGCTTCATGGTTGCCACATTTGACAGCCGCGTTGGCAACCGCATCTTTTGTTATTTGGTGATCAGGAAGTTGCTGCTGCCCATCTCCTGTTTCATTTCCCTCAGTCGCCTCTTACGACACCCACGGCTGTCTATTCTAAAAATTGGTTTACGTAACAGAGCCACCCTGCAATTGTTTTGTTGCAGTGCAAAAGAATCTTCTCTATCGGGGTAGTATCACACTGTCACAGAATACTAGCGTAAAGTTACATCGTTATAAAGCTGCTGCTTGGTTTGTGTTATAAGAGATGAGAACTGGATACTTTTTACTGGTGCCGAGGCATTTCACCTTATTCTCTTTGAGAATGTTTAAAAATAGAACCGAAGTAAGAACTGAGTGCGATAGACAGATATGCAAATAGCGAATAATAAAGCCTATGCAACATGCTTAGGAAATAGTTGTAGGCTACGTCACTGGCGCCAGCGGACGTCCCCCTCTTTGCCAACACATACACCGGGCGCAACCTTTACTGGCATGTTTAGAAATTCTTGAGGACATTACTCAGCGCTCGTAAGGACAATGCACTTATTCTTTACCACATCATATTTCTTACCAACCTATATTGTAAGTGAATACTTTATAAGTCGATTTACAATATAAAGATATGTTATGTCCTGTTAAATAAAGGATACCGTATTTAAAACTAGTTAAACAGAGGGGTGTTAAGTACCTATGTGTATCTGGATATTTGTGTATGTGTGTGTTTGTTTGTAGCATCGTAGCTTCCAAACGGAAGAACCGATTTAGATTTAGTTCTTTTTTTATTTGAAAGGTGACTTGATCGAGAGTGTTCTAACTATGATTCAAGGAAATATTTACAGCCGTTTGAAGATCATTAGGTCTTTTAGTTTCGGGGGTTATTTTTAATTTTTAAATTATATTTTTATTTATATAAAATTTAAAGTATGTACAATGAATAAAATTAATTTTGTATAATGTTTGTTTTTCTTAGTTGGATTTTGGAATCGTCAAGTATCTTAAGAAAGTTACAGAGTGTTATCATTTTTACACGTGGTAGAGCCGTAAAATAGATTAATATTTCTGTTTCGTATGGTGAATGTAGAGAACCGAAGACCCTTTTTGCAAGAAACGAAGCATTCCTTACCTTACCAACCTGAGTCTTCATGGCTGACCACGCAACTGCATTTTGATTCTTAATCAAGGATAGATAAAGATATATATGGGCAACAGCATCCACTTACCACCGGATGAACTGTGTGCTCGTTTATCACCATTATTCTATAAAAATAAAACAGTAACTGGGATTGCCAACCCGCCTGCCAAGCATGGTAACTCTGGCAAAATCTTCCCTATCAGTCTTATAAGCTATAATGGATGGATACTGGATTCATTCATGTGATGCGTGTGTGGGATAGACTTCTTTAAAGTTGGCAGACTTCCCATACCCTTTAATTTTCTTTTTTTATTTCTCAGTCATGTAGGTTTTCTTAAAATGTTTTTTTATATACTGCCGAGGATGTGGTAAATCAGCACTTAAACTGAAAACAAAAATTTCAGCAAACTTGTAGGAATCGAAGTAGGAGAGCTTATGACCTATAAACTTCAACAGCTACTGCGATTCCCAAAATTTAGAGGTATTCATGCAAAAATGAGCCACTCGTCCTCATTTTCCAATACCGAAATTAACCCCCTATGTGAATTGATCGCAAGACAATTCTGAATAGTGCAATATATATTGTACTTGGTGCATATTATTTCCTCAGTAATAAATAGAGCATTGTACGGTTTGTGCTTCATTGCAACATTAGAATGAGTTGCGGAAGAGATAGCGCAACTTGACCAACTTGATTTGCTTACCAAATACTGTTGCGTTGCTTACTTACGCAATATCACGTATCCAGTGCTTACTAAAACCAACAAAATTTTAAGATAACTTAACGTGTAGGTATATAGAGTAGATGGATTATCGGAAATAAAATGTCTAGACAGAGGTTCTTAATCGGTGGTCCATAGACCATTATTGGTCCCTAAAGGCACCCGAATCAGTTCGCGAAGGCATCAATTCTCTAATATTCAGAAAAGTATACAACATTCTTGGAGATGAGATGGATTAGAGATGATGATAAAGATACTGCCAATGCGTTACAATTATTATTATTAAATATTAAAACAATGTGTTGCTACATTGAAATAAAGGGTGCATGACACATTTCCACGTTCATTTTTGTATGTTTTATTTATGGAACAAAAAAACTTCCTGACTCTGTGGAGTCTAGCAGCTGGTATTACTAGTTTGTGTCTGTTTCTAGTATACACAGAGTAAATATCACTTCTTTTACTAATACTAGTAACTTTTTTATGTCGTAGAGCCATGCTGCAGCTAATGGTTGTAGCACAAATAAGTCAGCTCGACCGGGAAAGGACCACGCTCTCACGGAATATCAGCGCGATAGCAGCTGGTGAGTGTGGAGAACTGAAGACCCTATTTACTAAAAACGAAGCATTGCATCTCAGTTCTCAGGGGTGACAACGCATCTGCACTTTTATTCGTAATCGAGGATAGATGTAGATATCTATGAGCTACAGCTACATCTACTTACCATCAGGTGGACTGTGTGCTCGTTCGTTACCTTTATTCTATAAAAAAAAACTACTTATATTTTTGTGTTCACACATAACTTTTTTATAAATGTATTGCCGGACCAAAGTTAATATATTAAATTCCTTAATTTTTTGTCTCAGAGACTGTTTAGTTTGTTATGGCCTTCTTCCGTATAACAAATATAGTTCAGTGTTAGTCACATGTCCCCATAGCAAAATACCATACGACATTATGCTATGGAAATAGCTAAAACAAGCTAGTCTAGCTGTTTCAACGCTGGTAAGTTTTTTTTACGCTGCAGAACAACTCTACTTGAAATTTAGATATATTTACTGTATCTTTAAAAACAATAATAAACTTAACTTATTCATTATGATGCTTACCTTACCTATTTTTACATGTCCTTAAGTTTTTTTATAGAAGAAGTTGCAAAAAGTAAATCTAAAAACAAAACAAAAGTACATAGCGATATCATTTAAATAAAAATTACCTTAAATACGTTATGATCGCAAAGTAAAGTAAAAATTATGCCCCACTCGTATGTTAATGAAGGAGATGGTCGTGACCAGGTAATATACGTACCGCGTTGAGTAAGAGAAGGGTTGCCGTTGGTGTGTCGTTAAAAACTGCGTATAATCTTCGTTTCGCTAAGACAATGTAATTGTAATTCTAATTACACCATTGAAATAAGATATAATTCACTGTCTAAGTGTTATACAAAATTGCTAAGTTTTTTTTTATATGTTTTGTTTAATTGAATTGTCCGTTATGTATTTCAATACTTAGTAATAATTACAAAAGTACTTTTTACTGTATCTTCTAGGAAAAATAAGCTACTGAGCCAATGGCAAAGAAATGTAAAAAAACCTTATTGCTTTTGTAAGATGCCTATTGCAAATATGTAAGTATTTTTGAACAACTGAGTCACGTTGTAATGCCCCTATGTACCTTCATATTATATAACTAGCTGTTCCCCGCGACTTCGCCCGCGTTAAATAATTTGTTAATTGATTTCATGGGTTTTAATAATATTTTTTGCGCGGAATCATAATTATTTTTCTAAAACCAAAGTAGCCTAAGTTACTCGTTATAACATCATCTATCTACCAATGAAAGTCCCGTCAAAATCCGTCCAGTCATTTTGGAGAAGACAGACATTTTAAAACTATGTTTTTGTTATAAGTACCGTATATACTTTCATATGCATTTTTAGGAAAAAGCTGTTATTTTAACATTACAAACAGACACTTCAATTTTATTTATTTGTATGTATATGTATAGAGCCGTGTAATGGCGGTTAAGAATATCCACTACCCGACACTAGCCGACTTCATGGAGAAAGAGGGACTCTTTACGATGAAGTCTTTGATGATGAAGGCCCCACAGGAAGTGGACCTGATCGAGCCCCGACAGTTCGACAAAAAATTAGATGGACTTAATTATGACGACCAAACGACAATTGTTCAGTGATGTCTCAGTGATCGCGAGGACGAAAACTGGTAACAATCACCGAATGGTTAGAGGTACACTGAACCTAAACGTTAAGTTGGAGAGGTCTCATCTAATGAAGTCAACGCTCCGTCCCCCTCGTGCTCTAGTCCAAAGTCCCGAAACCTTTCAGCTCGAGCTACGAAACCGTTTTCAGTGCCTAGAAGACTGCAATGAAATTGATAAGCTCGTGGAAACTGTTACTGCGGTCGGAGCTAAGTTCTGCAAGACCCGCCGCAGAAGAACACAAAAGCTCTCCGATTACACTCTTAACCTTATGGCTATTAGACGGGAAATAAACCAACATTCTTCAACAGATTTGACAGCATACATGCAACTGAACAGACAGATCTCCAATTGCATGCGGCGGGACTTACGGAATTTCAATACAGCTTGTATTGAAGAAGCGATCGAGCAGAACCAAGGCTCCAAAGTCTTTGCCAGAGATCTGTCTGCCAGAAAGAACCAACTGTCAAAGCTGAAGACCGAGTATGCCAGCATCGTTTCCGGGACACCTCAGATTTTGATTGAGATTGATAGGTTCTATGGGCAGCTGTAAACGTCATCGTTGGAGCCACACGCAAGTGTGAGTAACGATCCAAGAGCGAGTCTTATCCGACACTATTCCGAAGATATCCCGGACGTCAGTCTGAGCGAAATTAGAATAGCTCTCCAGCACCTTAAAAACGGCAAGGCCCCAGGTAAGGATGGAATTACAGATAAGCTTCTGAAAGCGGGTGGAAAACCGGTACTTGAAGTCTTTCAGAATCTCTTTAATTCCATCCTCCATGGTAGCACTACTCCGGAGGCGTAGAGCAGAAGTGCGGTGGTCTTGTTCTTCAAGAAAGACGACAACGCTCTCTTGAAGAACTACAGACCGATTTCCCTTCTGAGCCGCGTCTACGTGCTGTTTTCGAGAGTCATTACGAATCGTCTCGAACGCAGACTTGACGACTTCCAGCCTCCCGAACAAGCTGGTTTCCGAAAAGGCTTTAGTACCATGGACCACATACACACCCTTCGGAGGAGTACAATTTGCCACTTTGCCTTGCGTAGATGGACTATGAACAAGCCTTTGATTCCGTCGAAATTTGGACGGTGCTACAGTCTGTGCCAAGTTAACTGTCGGTATATAGAAGTGCTGAAGTGTTTGTACAGGGCTACGATGGCTATCCGAGTATAGAATCAGAGTACGAAACCTATCCAACTGTAGAGAGTTGTAAGATATGGTGACGTTATATCCCCGAAACTCTTCACGGCTGCATTCGAAGACGTTTTCAAGCTACTGGACTGGAAAGAATACGGTATTAACATCAATAGCGAGTACATCACTCACCTTCGATTTGCCGACGATATAGGCCTTATGGCAGAAACGCTGGAGGACCTAAGAACTATGCTCAATGACCTCAATAGTGTCTCCTAACGGATAGGTCTTAAGATGAACATGGACAAAATAAAGATCATGTTTAATGTCCATGTCACACCTATGCCGGTAGTTGTTGGGAGCACTAAGCTCGAAGTTGTTGATGAGTATGTTTACCTGGAACAAATAGTCAATCTAGGTAAGTCCAACTTCGACCGAAAGGTCAATCGACAGATTCAACTGGGCTGGGCAGAGTTCCGGAAACTATGACACATCTTCGTGTCAAGTCAGGTATACCTCAAAACCTGCAACCTCAAAGGCTGTGATGATGATGACGATTCTATAAAAATAATGCGAATTAATTTTGATAGAAATGCAAATGATTGGTTATAATGTGTAAGTAGCGCGACTTTCACTTACAGACTGTAAATCCATAGGTAAAGCAATGTCGTGGAGCAGGATTTTTTTTTTGTTGTTTTGCATTTTTTTTTAACTTAATTTCCATCATAAAAAGTTTTATTTCTATTGCAACTAAGATAGTTTTAGAACCTTTTGAACAGTGTTTGCGATTGAAAAACCGAGTTTATTCTCAAGTACTTACATTTCACATTTCTATGAAATGCAGCAATTTGAAAATCTTCCTGCTCCGCGATCACGCCATAATCTGCTACATAAATGCTTTTTAGTCTGTAGTCGTGGTGTAAGTTAATCCACTAACCCATTTCAACCCACAAGTGTTTTAAGTAAGAAGAGACAGAATAAAACTAAAACAGGACATGGGCAGCAGCATCTCCTTGATAACAGCTCAAGATAATTAAAAAAACGGCCAAGTGGGAGTCGAAGTTGCGCACAAAGAAATAAAGGGAAACCCTTGTACCATCGTACAAAATTTAATACTATGTAATAGGGAAGCCCCCTTTAATTTTTAATTTATTTTTATTTTTATTATCTGTTGTTATAGCGGCAACAGAAATACACATACTGTGAAAATTTCAACTGTCTACCTATTACGCATCATAAGGTGCAGCACGCTGGCAGACAGACGGACGGACGGACGGACAGCGGAGGTTTAGTAATAGGGTCCCGTTGGTTACCCTTCGGGTACGGAACCATAAACACTGCGGAACTGCGGTCAACCTGTCTACCAAGTGTGAAATTATTGTTAATATGCCCTCTATCAGGCAATCTATGGGAAAGCATATGTAGAGCAATGGACTTTTAATAGGCGAATGGAGGAACGAAATAAAAACATACAACCTTTTCCTTTTCGTTCACCCATACCCATATATCAAAATTAGCAAGCAGACTTAGTTCTGCAGCATATGCTGTTAGAAATCCTACCAGTGTGGGAACAGCTAGACTTCTTTATTTTAGCTATTTCCAAAGAATAATGTCGTATGGTATTTTGCTATGGGGACACGCGACTGACACTGAAATTATATTTGTTTTACAGAAGAGGACCATAAGAGCAATCTATGATTTAAAACCTAAAGAGTCACCACGACTGAACTTTATGGAAATTAATATAACTTTGGCCTCTCCATCTATGAAAATGTAATGTACGTACCTACCCAAAAATAAAAGTAGCTATACAAAAATAAGTGATATTCATTCTGTAAATACTCTGGATCTGGACAGACATAAGCTAGTAGTAGATACCTGTTACTCGACTCCACCGAGTCAATAATTCATTCTTAGGACGATGTATACGCTTTTATAACAAAATCACAGAAAGTATACAAAATTTGACCTGCTCAATGTTCAAAAACTTTATTAAACAAAGTTTGTATAAAAGGGGTTATTATAATATTAAGGAATTTATGATGATTAATTTATATGATGAATGAGGTGATGGCTACCAAGCTATTTGCTAATTTGTTTCGTGTGGTTACATGATTGTAAGCTGTTATTTAAAAAAAGTCCCGCTGGGTTTCTTGCTGGTTCTTTCCAGGACAGAGGTTTTTTTCGAACCAGTGGTAATTAAACAAAAGAGTTACATTCAATAAGTATTATTTATAGTCTATATTGAATAAAAAAGTTTGTTTCTGTTTCTGTTTGTAATTATAATTGTCTATTATTTAATGTATTACAAATCAACAATTCAGGATACCCCCTTCTTTTTTTATTCTAAGAAATCATATACTGGCAGCCCTGTGACAATGTCGGGACCTGGAATATCCCGTGTGTGTGAATCAGCGCGTGACTGCGCCTGCGCATGAGGCCGCGCGCGACGTTGGACATTTCGGACACAATGGCTGATGTCATACAAGTTTATGTGATACGCTTAGCAAACGTGTTCGAATTCAGATTGACCGTCTATAACAGGATTATTGGTCGAATGATTCAAGGCATTCAAGTATATAAGCAACAAAAGTACGAAAAATAATATACTCAACCCATTGTCTAAAAATCATTCATAATTACGTTTAATGTCAGACGTACACATATTACAAAAAGATTTTAAAATAAATATTGTTCGACGTCCTTCGGGCCGATTTCGACAATGAAGACATTAATCGGATTATAACAAAAACTTGACAATTCATTATGCAGGATTTCATTCAAATAAGAAATTCAACTTGGAAACTTAGAACTTGGAAACAGCAAAATCATTTACACGCGGTAGAGCCACGCTGCAGCTATATTATGGTTGTAGCACGAATGGGTCGGTTCGATCGGGGTAGGACCACGCTCTCACAGAATACCAGCGTAAAACAGCAGCTTAATACTGCTGTGTTTCGCATAGTGAGTGTAGAGAACCGGAGACCCTTAGTACTGGAAACTAGGCATTCCATCTTAGTCCTCAGGGGTGACAAATGCATCTGCATTTTGGTTCTTAATTGAACATAATATATCTATGGGCTACAGCATTCACTTACCATGAGGTGGACTGTGTGCTCGTTTGTCACCCTATTCTATAAAAAAAAATAGAAATGCTTGTTTAGTTTCTTAAGTAGCTTCATAATAAATAAAGAAAATTGATCGTTTTCATTTACATTATCTTTTCTTTAGCCCTCAGACGCTCCGTATCTGAGGACTGGATATTTATTTTTCCGTAAATTTCACATGAGGCGAATTTCCTTAGCATATCCCTTACTAATGGCTTTGCTAATGAGGTGTTTTTGTCATAGAATAGAATAGAATTATTTTTATTATTAAATATAGATTACAAGAATACTTATTGAAAGTCATTTTTTACTTTTACCACTGGTTCGGAAAAAACCTCAGGACAGAGGTTAAGCAGGGAACCAGTTAAGAACCAGCAAGAAACCCAGCGGGACTTTTTTTTAAATAAAATCAATTTACAATATATTATTTTATACAATTGGTATCAAGCCTAGAACAGTTGCCACGCATGGCAGGCGGTTTGGCAAGTTGTGTTTTGTGGCATTCCTAAGAAGTAGCCCTATGTTCAGAACTGGACTTGTGATGGACTATAATAATGATGGTGATCCGTTATTCGACTTACGTCAACAATGACGTGATGCGATAATAGATTCTGTCACACCGTCCATGACACGTCTTAAATCCAAATCTATGCATACATTTTATCAAAAATTCGCACGAATTTTATTATTTAGGTCGTTTAATATAGGTACTTTAAATTTTAAGCTTCTTGAACGCTGGTAGTTCTGGGGATAAGCGGTCACCTCAAAATTTAGAGTATGTGTGCAACCGCTGGCACCACTGAAATCAATCGCAATTTTGTACTGATTTGGTACTAATGTTCTGCGGTACAGAAAAACATCATGAGGAAAACGGCATGTCTAAAAAATATTTAAATATTTCGAGGACATGTGCCACTTTATACAATATATCTTTTTCTGTTCTCAGAAATATGAGAGGTCTCCTATGGTGTCATGTCATGTCGTGTCCAAGACTGATACTTTACTTTTAATCGTGTAGAGTTATACCCATAAACATATTCCAATAACTTTAACTTAGGAGACATTAACCATGCACATTACATTACACAACCTGTATTAAATCAAACATGAAACGGACCAAATTATGTACATGCGCTTTGATGCTGCCAATATTAATTCTACAGATACTTAACGAATGCCATATAAGATATTATATTCTGCTTATTGCCTATATAATAAACTATAATTAATTATAGCTGTGCCCCGCGGTTTCACCCGCGTCATCACGTGTCCAAGGTGCGCGACATTACCTAGTACAAGCATTTTATAACGGCTAGGGTTTAAGCGTCGTTCGCACACCCAGCCAAGTATTGAATTATTTTAATTTTACATTATCTCTTAAACTATGCGTCCAAATAACATGGTATAAAGAACAAAGTTTATCTTCATAAAATTGTCTTGATGATGAAGTAACTTTCGTTCCTAAGGATTAATAGGCCATGCCTAATAATAACGCTCATAAATCACTTTTAAATTTTTAATATTTTTTTGTCACAAAATACCAAATTATGGCTTATGTATAAGAAATAGACATATGATATCGCGGCCTTTTTTTTTAGACGGAGTAAAGGTCTATATTTTTCTAGAACATTGTATTTACGTATCCCTAACGATAACACCAGCGTACGCGGATAAATCATTTCGGGAGTGCTTTTTCTTCTGACTTGCTTAACAAATATCCATATTTAAGGCTAGCTGAGTAAAGTAGCTTAATGCTAGATAGCCTATAATATTCCACATGAATCTGGCTATAATATACAAAAAGAATTTTTCAAATCGGACTGATAGTTCCAGAGATTAGCGCGTCTAAACAAACAAAAAAAACTCTTCCGCTTTATTATATTAGTATAGATATACGCATGGGAAGAAAGTTATACCGAAACATTGTAAAATAATTGTTTGTATTGTTGGAGTGTTTCAGAGTGTTTTGTAGTTCTAGAATAAAATCTGTCAGAACTATAGCAGGATAAGGCAAATTCTATAGGAAATACAACAGGCTAGCGTTAATTGTTTAAAATGGTAAAAGTCTGAGAGCAGATGTTCAACTTGCTCTGTTAATTAATCATTATCAATAATAGGACAGCGTAACGCACTATACATTCAGTATAGAGCAATTACAGTTCGACCGTACCGTTATACGTCCCCGTCACAATTACATATTTACGGGTGTAATGCGATGTATAAAACTAGAAGCCTGAATTTTCAGTTACCAAGTAGGCATTGTAAAGGGTGTCCGCCGGCAGATTTTACACTTTGCATCGAGCTCACAGCGTGCAGCAAGGCGGTGGCGGGGGGTACGGGGTATCGTTCGACGCGGGAGTGTTGCGGGTTGTTTAGTAGCCATGAGTCAGTGGACGGGAGCGCATCGCGCTTTCGCTGTCGAAGCCTATTTCGCGAACAACTATTCGATCAATGTGGCGAGGCGTTCTTTTAATTCTCACTTCGGTATCCGCCGATTAAAGGATGGTCCGTCGAATCAACTGATGTGGGCGTGGGTCAAGAAGTTCAGAGAAACTGGATCAGTTATAAATGAGCCTCGGCCTGGACCTTCAACGTCTGTAACTACGCCTGAAAACACAGAGCTTGTGAGAAGGGAAATTTTGCGAAATCCTCGCAAATCTATCCGGAAGATTGCAGCTGCAACCGGTGTGAAAAAGACGTCAGTTCACAAAATAATTCGAAAAAAGATGAAGTTCCATCCATACAAGCTTCAAATTATCCAGCAATTAAAAGAAGATGACTACACAAAGAGGCAGACTTACGCAAGAGTGTTTTTGGAACGATTTTCTACGCCTACGCGTATGTTTAACATCTTTTTTAGTGACGAGGCGCATTTTCACCTCGGAGGGTATGTCAATAAACAGAACATGCGATATTGGAGTGAGAGCAACCCATACGAAGTCCATCAAAAACCTCTTCACAGCCCGAAGACCACGGTTTGGTGCGCCATTTCTGGAAATGGCATAATTGGCCCGTATTTTTTTAACAGAGGTGAAACTGTTACCGCAGAGCGGTACCGTGATATGTTGGATATTTTTTTTATACCCGAGCTGCATCGTCACGTCGGCTACAATAACAGAACTCACTTTCAGCAGGATGGGGCCACAGCACACACCGCCCGGGAGTCAATGTTTAAAGTGAGAGAGCTTTTTCCTGGAAAATTAATAAGTCGATTCGGCGACGTAGCCTGGCCCCCTAGATCTCCAGATCTGACCCCTTGCGACTTTTTCCTCTGGGGATATCTCAAGTCTCGCGTTTACAATAATTCTCCATCAACAATAAACGCCTTACAAGAAAATATCCGCCGCGAAGTTCAGGCTATCAGTCCAGCACTTTGCAAAAGAGTTTTCACTAATATGAAGGAAAGACTGCAAGAATGTTTGCGACTAGAAGGACGTCATTTGAGTGGAGTAATTTTTAAGAAGTGATTTCCGCACTATCCTTTTGTAAGAAAACAAATAAATAATTTAGATTATGTAAATACTTTTATTTTATTTTATTTTATAAAGTGTAAAATCTGCCGGCGGACACCCTGTATAAACAAAGTTTCTTAATTTTGCCACTCACTGACTGAGCGATCATCAAAACTCAAGCACTTCTAGCAGACATAGAAGCTTCAAATTTGGAATACAATTATTGTTTAGTACATAAATCAAGTAAAAACTAAAATATTTTGCAATTTCGGTCCAGTTTTCTAGATACACCAACTTTGTAATCCCATCTTTATATATAAAAATTACGTGTCACATTGTTTGTCCGCGATGAACTCCTAAACTATTGAATTGATTTCAATAAAATTTTGTACACTGTGTACAGTTTGGTCCAACTTGAGAGATAGGATACTTTTTATTCCGATAAGTGACCTTCAATATTTATTTATTGCGAATTTAATGGCGGCTGTACACGCTCGTCGAGACACCACGAGACAGGCCGAGTACGAGTGTGTACATGGTGTCCTCGTCGCGTCGCGTCTCGCGGCCCTCGTTCGCTCTCGCTCGAGTCAAAGGGTCTCGTGAGTCTCGCGATGAAAACGAGAGCGCGCCTGTACACACTCGTTCGTTTCCTGATAATTATAAAAATTATCAAAAAAAATGGTTCAATGTTGTTAAATACAATATAGGAAGTTACATGGTTCTATTACAGTGAATAGAAACCGTCCACCATGGCTTATTAATTTTCTTTTTATTGAAAATATGTAAAAACTTATAATAAAAAATAGCAAAGGCAAAACAGCAACAGTTTCTTCTACGTCCATCTCAGTGCGCATCCGGAACTCTAGTGATACAACGAGTGTGTACATGGTGTGCTCTCGTGTCGGACCTCTACGCGACGAGAGGCACGCGACGCGACGAGACGAGCGTGTACAGCCGCCATAAGGATTTTTTCATAGGAAGGGTCGTCGGAAAGGGCAGAACAACGTCTGCCTAGCCAGCTAGTATAAATATATAGGATTACAAAGTTACATTTGCAGTGAATGAATCAGTGTACCTATATACGTATAATATAATGGAATAATAGGTGTAGATAGGTACCTAGATATAACTGTCTACAAAAAGAAATGAGATGCCATCATGGCCAAGTCAATCTATTTATTTAAAATATAAAAGATTTTTAGTAGGTATTGATGTTGTCACTATAAGATGTTGTTAGGTGTTAGTTAATTATGTAATAACTTAAGACAGAAGGACCCTTAAGTAGGGACTGAATAAATTAACCGACATGGATCTCACAACTTTTAACGGTAGAAGAACTGAGTTGCGAGACTTGGTTTTTTTTATTTAAGTTATTTTTTTGATAGCATTATTTTATACTTAATCTTTTTTGACATAGGTATTTCCAAAAAATTTGCTCTGCACCACCGTACGAGTATATTTAAAAAATTATCGCCGAAATATCAGAAAAAGCAGATTCTTAATATTTAATTTCATAAACTACCTACCTATAATTAAAGATCTAGTATATGTGGCAAAGTTTATTACAAGTAGGTATCTGTAAAATAAAACGTAAAGCCAATGCAATGGAATGTACGCTTTAGATACCACGGTTATCGGGTGACCCAGTCTGTTACTGATACCAAGGAATGCTAACGTCCTTTGCATTTAAACAATGCAGTCTCATTTTACTGAGATATTAATTAAGACAGCGGAAAATATTTAAATTCATCTACACGTACCTAATTGGCCTAAAAATAATTGTTCCGAGTCTGGATGTTTATCCATGTGTAATTAAAGTATGTAAATTGTACGTGGCATAACATATTAGGTGTATTCTAACAGTATTCAAATAAAGAGTTCGCTTTATGCACCTAACACTATCTGCTAATTGAATGTAACCTATGATACCATAATTTTATACACGTTCGGAATGGCAGGCACAGATATTTATTAAGCTCTCTAAGAAAGTGAAAGTAAATCACTCAAAGCTAAGTAAATCATTTAGTTCATTGAAAGGGCAGGGACGTTAGCAGCAGTTGTGTATGCCGTAGCCTAAGTCCGTAAAGCCGCGTCTCCACCAAAGTTTTGTTACCAACTGTTGTATTGCCAACACGTGTTGGTAACAAATGTTTCTGTAATTACCTAGTGTTGGCAACAAAACTTGAAACAATGTCGGGAACCGTGTTTCCATTTTCGGCGGCAACATCAAAGGAATACGCTTGTTGCAAACATTTGTTCCCTTAGTGCAGACTCTTGTTGGAAACATTTGTCGGCAACATCGGAAACAAATGTTGAGTACTTTTGTTGATTTGGAAACAGTTGGAAACATAAATTTTGTCAACATTTTTGGTGGTATACAGCGCCATCTAGGTACAAGTTTCGTAAAGCACGGTTTACTGCGATCTTCCTGCACGGCTAGCATGGGCTGGGGACAAAAAAAATATCCCCCGATTATATCCAATGACAAGAAATAAAATTATATTGTCCTCATGCTAAAGCACGGCAACGGGGAGAAGTATATCCCCGTTTGAGATAACGAGTAAACATAGCAGCGCGGTTAGCATGGGCTGGGGACAAAAAATTTATCCACCTATTATATCCACTCACAAGGGATAAAATTATCTTGTCCTCATGCCAAAGCAACGCGACGGGGAGAAATATATCCCCGTTTGACATAAAGAGTAGACATATATCCCCCGTCCATAGCGTGGAGCCAAATGAAAGGTAAAAATTATGCTTTTTTGACATTTGAAAGGGACAATTTTGTCCTAGTTCATTGGACGTGGGTTTAAGTTTATATTCATACAAAAAATCTATCTAAGTCTATCTCCCATTTTATCTACTGTGGATATTATAGCCACCAGTGTGCCCATGCTTGAAGGGTGGATAAAACTAAGCGAGGAGATAAACATTTTCTGCTTTCCCCAGGGATAAAATCGTCTCCCGCCCATGCTAGCCGTGCTGCTAAACATAATTTCATTTTATGATTTTGATTAAACGAAATGTGTAATTTATGTTTTTCTTTTATAGGATAAGGGTGAGAAACGAGCACACAGTCCACTTGATTGTAAGTGGTTGCTGCGGCCCATAGACATCTACATATATCCTCTATTACAAATCAAAATACAGATGAGTTGTCACCCGTGAGGACTAAGATGGAATGCCTCATGTCCAGTAAAAAGGGCCTCCGGCCACCTGCACTCACCAAGCGAAACGCAGAGGTAAACCTCTACTTTACGCTGGTATTCTGTGAGGTCGTGGTACCACCCCGGTTCGAGCCGGCCCATCCGTGCGACAGCAAAAGCTTCCGCGTGGCTCTACCACTATTGTGTGATATACAGACCAAATATTAACGTATTGTAATACACGTCATGACACAGAGATCCACCCTCAACGAGTTATTATTCTACTAATAAATATATAGTACCATAAAATGCGTCGAAATTACTTGCAAGTTTTTTATCGCTTTTGTAAACAAAGAAAAAGTTTTTGTGACTAATCATAAATTATAATACATATAATACATTTTATAGTCTGTCTAATATAGTTGTAATATACCTACTTTATATACGTAATATACATGTCAAAGGTATGTACAACTTCACCAAATTGTGACATACCTAACTATATTAAGTTAAAGTTCAGAAAAGAATTAAAAACCGTTATTATATAACTATCATACTAAGGAATTTATACAATAAAACAAAAACTACATGTGAAATTATAATCATTGGCATCCTTTTAAACTAAGAATATGTATAAACATTAAACATGGTGGGCTCAGATGAAGTATTTTTTTTACTTCATCTGATATGGTGGAATAGTATTCAAGCACTGGCTTAGAATAGTTAAAAAAACATGATGCGGTCTACCTTGGGACTAAAATAACGCAAATCTGAAGCTTTATTATTGCAGGTAAGAAAAACCTTAAAAGCATATTAGTCACTTTTCAAGTGACCTTTATTAAAAATAAACAGGAAATAATAATAATAGTAATAAAATAAATAATATAAACACCAATAAATAATGAACTCTCTAAATCAAAAGCAACACTCGTCAAAGATCGCGACGTCTTGGTACTTAACTATTTTTTTTTCTTTTTTTAGGGTTCCGTACCCGAAGGGTAGCCAACGGGACCCTATTACCAAACCTCCTCAAATTAAATTAAAAATTAAAGGAGGCTCGAATACATAACATTAAATCTTGTACGATGTTACGGAACTCTTCATACGCGAGTCCGACTCGCACTTGGCCGGTTTTTTATTGTTACTTTTTTCTGTGTCATTTGTTGTTTGATTAACTTTGAGATGATATTCGACAATATGACTAGAATTATAAATTTAATGGATGCCAATAACTTCAATTTCACCCTATAAGTTATATTATTATTAGTAGTTTCTTTTTAAATTATGCGAATGCAATGAGTAATTAAATATGGCGATGTCATTTACAATTGAATTTAATGTTTTGTACACATTACACATTCAAACAATTGGCTGTCATAGGCACGTAAATGATTATCAATGAAATACAAAGAACTCGACTCTAGTTATCTATGATTAATTATTAAATTAAAATGTATGATAAAAGCCATGTTAAAATGACACGTTCGCTAAAATACCAATAGTATAATATATACCAAATGAAAATACCAGTAGTAATAAGTACTAGTAATGTTACCAGAAAACGTAGATAGCCTGACATTAAGATCAAACCACTTATGCATTAGAACAATAAGACGCGTCAAACCGTTTAGGTTACGTGAAGTTACAAAGCCATAGACAAACACACATATACCACAGCATATACATAGGTACTGACAGCCGAAAAATATAACTCTGCTTCTTGGGCAGTTAGGTACACAGCTCTCGGTAGAGAGTAATTTTGTTCTGTGGTACAAAGTATACGGTCAAAATGATAATCTCTTGCTTTTAATGGCGGTTAGTTTAAATCATTTCTTTATTATTAATATATAACTATCGTTATGTGTCCTGCATTTTTATAATATTATAAGTTTATGAGTGTAACAAATAGTAATTTAGAGCACGGGTCCTACACTTTTAAAGTACACTCACCAAATCTATGTATCATAAAATATTTAGATTATATATTCATCATCATCATTACAGCCTTTCATAAGTCCACTGCTGAACATAGGCCTCCCCCAAGGAATGCCACAAAGCACGGTCCTGAGCCACCTGCATCCATCGACTTCCTGCATGTCTTACCAGGTCGTCACTCCATCTAGAGGGGGGTTGCCCTACACTTCGCCTACCCGTACGAGGCCGCCACTCGAGGACCTTTCTTCCCCATCGGTTGTCGGTTCTTCGAGCCATATAGGCCAGCCCACTGCCACTTCAGCTTACTAATCCGTTGGGCTATGTCGGTTACTCTGGTACTACTGCGGATATCCTCATTTCTAAGTTTAGCCAGCAGTGAAGGACCACGTCTCAGATCCGTAAGTCATCACTGGCAACACGCACTGGTTACACAATTTCGTTTTCAGGTTTTGAGGTATGTCTAACGAGAAGATGTGTCGTAGTTTCCCGAACACTGACCAGCAGAGTTTAATCCGTCGATTGACCTCTCGGTCGAAGTTGGACTTACCTAGTCGGACTATTTGTCCCAGGTAAACATACTCGTCAACAACATCGAACTTAGTGCTCCCAACAACTACCGGCATAGGTGTGACATGGACGTTAAAATTGATTTTTGTTTTGTCCATGTTCATCTTAAGACCTATTCGTTGGAAAACACTATTGAGGTCATTGAGCATAGTGCTTAGGTCCTCCAGCGATTCTGCCATAAGGACTATATCGTCGGCAAATTGAAGGTGAGTGATGTATTCGCCATTGATGCTAATACCGTATCCTTTCCAGTCCAGAAGCTTGAAAACGTCTTCCAATGCAGCGGTGAAGAGTTTCGGGGATATAACGTCACCTTGTCTTACAGCTCTCTGCAATTGGATAGGTTTCGTACTCTGGTTCTGTACTCGGATAGCCCTACTGTAGAAGCACTTCAGCACTTCGATATACCGACAGTCAACTTGGCACCACTGATGGGACTGTAGCACCGCCCAAATTTCGACGGAATCAAAGACTTTCTCATAATCCACATACGCCAGACATAGTGGCAAATTGTACTCCTCGGACTTCTGTACAATTTGCCGAAGGGTGTTTATGTGGTCCATGGTACTAAAGCCTTTTCGGAAACCAGCTTGTTCGGGAGGCTGGAAGTCGTCAAGTCTGCGTGCGAGACGATTCGTAATGACTCTCGAAAACAGCACGTAGACGCGGCTCAGAAGGGAAATCGGTCTGTAGTTCTTCAAGAAAGCGTTGTCGCCTTTCTTGAAGAACAAGACCACCGTACTTCTGCTCCACGCCTTCGGAGTAGTACCACCATGGAGGACGGAATTAAAGAGCTTCTGAAGGACTTCAAGTACCGGTTTTCCACCCGCTTTCAAAAGCTCCGCTGTAATTCCATCCTCACTTGGGGCCCTGCCGTTTTTAAGGTGCTGAAGAGCCATTCTAATCTCGCTCAGACTGCCGTCCGGGATGATCTTCGGAACAGTGTCGGATAAGACTCGCTTTTGGATCGTTACTCACACTTGCGTGTGGTTCCAACGATGACGTGTACAGCTGCCCATAGAACCTCTCAATCTCACTCAAAATCTCAGGTGTCCCGGAAACGATGCTGCCACACTCTATCTTCAGCTTTGACAGTTGGCTCTTTCTGGCAGACAGATATCTGGCAAAGACTTTGGAGCCTTGGTTCCGCTCGATTGCTTCTTCAATGCAAGCTGTATTGAAGTTGCGTAAGTCCCGCCGCATGCATTTGGAGATCTGTCTGTTCATATCATATATAATATTTTATTCAGATTATATATATAAACTAAATATTTTATGAAACCATCATTTTATGTCTTTGATTTGTAATCGTCACAAAGACAGTGACATCAAGAGCAAGCAAAAACTTTTATTAGAAATATTATAAAAGTTAAACTTTTATCTTATACACAACAGTCCATTATTAGGTAAATCTCATCATATTATATTGACTATTTCAAAATAATATTTGTACCTAACTGTGAAATTATTTAAAAAGCAAAAATAAATAATTTCGCGGAACCCTGGTGACTTTTCCATGGACCCCTTAGATTCCGAGGAACCCACTTTCATAATCTCTGATGTAGAGTACCCTAGAGTAACCAGTAGTGAAGAAGAACAAAGTGAAATCTTGTCCTGAGGAAGTCCCGTAGTTTAAAGACAATACTTCTAACACTTTAGCTATACTTAGTATGAAACAAAGCAAGCACTACTTTATACTTAATACATATAAGTACACAGTGTTGAATGGCAATGCACATTGCAATGCGACCGTTGAGACGCGGGTAGACTAAGGAGTGTCTCTGACTCACGCCAGTGGCGCCCACGCCTATCTATAATACTAATTGTATAGTGCAGAGGGCGCCACAATGTTTCTAATACTGTTTACGGTAACGGCATAGTTTACTTTAATAGTTTTGGCTTTTAATGTTTTGATTAGTAAATAAAAAAATGTGTTACTTTTAGGTATGACAGCTATTAAATGTGGAGATGGATTTTTTTGAGCTGCTACACAGCATTATTTACATTACACATCTATGTCTGTCTATGATGCAAATTTTCACAACCAGACAGGTTCTTTCAAGAATATTATGCCTTGACATAATATTCTTGAAAGAACCTGTGGTATACATTAATAGCAGATTTGCCCATACTAATCACCGTTGGGTTGGTGCCTGTGAAATATAGAATGTTGCTTCCCATCATTGTTTTTGTGAAATTTTGCACCATCAGCCTTAGTCTGTCCATCTTACAGTTATTACAGGTTACAGTATACATTTAGGGAAAAGTCATAATATTCCTACTTACAACTCTAACATTAACTTATAAATATTTTTTTATTGAAAACTGCATCAGTTTACTACGTAACTTCAATATATCATTAGGCATGTACCTACAATAATCTATATTAATATAATTTAAAATTAAAAATTTTGTACAGCCGACTTCAATATAAATGATTAAGAATAACTCAAAAACTATTGGTCTGACCTTGATCAAATTTATATGGGAACATGTGAAGTACCAGCTTTCAATTAAAAAAAAGAGTCATCGAAATCGGATTACCCAGTAAAAGGTTATGAAGTAACAAACATAAAAAAAGACATGCAGTCGAATTGAGTACCGTCTCCTTTTTGAAGTCGGCAGAAAATGAAGGTTTGCAGTTGTGCGCGCATCTCAGATTTTCTAAGTTTTATTTCTGACACTTGGCCCTTATCTACAAAAAAATATTGAGATATCTTCATTGAATATAAGTTATACGATTTTTTACACGGTCAACTGTACGTCGCTTACTCTCGCGTTACTAACCCAGATAATTTATATATTTTAGCTACAAACAGAGCAACAAATAACACTGTTTACAAAGTAATTTTGCCTTTTGATGTTTTTTCTTTCGCACATACGAAAACTTTGTTAATATATCAAGCAAAGCGGACGAACTCGCCGGTATCAGCTAGTGTTAAAAATAAAAATTTATATTCGTGCCTTAATTACATACTTAAAATATATTATGTCTATAATAAATTGACCACACGCTCGCATTTCGTTTATCAAAATATGACCGATAAAAACGCTAATGATATGTTATATGTATGTTTAGAATAATGAAGAGATATCTAAAATAAATCATAATTCACACAACTTCGATCGAACAACGATCCAGCTCAAAATTGGAAGTACTAATCCGCTAACACTAAACTGTGGCCACACGCATACATACGGCTAATCGAAATGTGACCTAATTCACTTTTCCTTTATGCCAGCGTAGTGCCTCGGTAATACACCACATGCATCGCTAAAATTTAGCAATATGGAGGTTCATAATTTAAAATTTTTGTACATGGTAGAGCCACGCTGCAGCTATATTAGTGGAGTAGTTGTAGCACGAATGGGACGGCTCGACCGAAGAAGGACCACTCTCTCACAGAATACCAGCGTAAAATAGCAGCTTAATACTGCTGTGTTTCGTATGGTGAG
This sequence comes from Parnassius glacialis, assembly GCA_033319125.1. NCBI lineage: Eukaryota > Metazoa > Arthropoda > Insecta > Lepidoptera > Papilionidae > Parnassius > Parnassius glacialis. The sequence goes on from JAVANC010000009.1 coordinate 21,830,999, forward strand.
TGTAGAGAACCGGGGACCCTTTTAACTGGAAACGAGGCATTCTTCCATCATAGTCCTCAAGGGTGACAACGCATCTGCATTTTGATTTTGAATTGAGGATAGATGTAGATGTCTGTGGACCACAGCAACCACTTACCATCAGGTGGACTGTGCTCGTTTGTCACCCTTATCCTATAAAAAAAATTGCACATAAATTATGGTGAGAAATATCACTTATTTTTAGTGAACTTGCAACTGCTGATTAAATGTGGTCTCGTGTTGGGCCAATGCCTACATAAAGTTTTTTGTCAAGAAATTTTCAGTAACAACCCGATTCTCAGTAGGAACCCGGCGTGAAGAAGTTGACCCTCGTGCCTCGGAAAGCACGTAAAGCCGCTGATCTCTCTCCGGTCACATGATTTACTCAAATGCTCCGATCGTGTCGGAATGCCGTCCCATCGGACTATAAGAGTGAGGGAATAGAGAGTACACCTTGCACTTGTGCACACATTCGAGCACTTTAACCCTGTCCTGCACACACGACTAGTCTTCCTTGAGACTGACCGTCGTGAGTCCGATTGGAGGACATTATTTTGAGTACGAAAGTATTTTATAAAGCCATATATAAACTGTTAATCTGCTATGGAACAACGATGTATACCAGGTCAATAATGAGAACATCCACCGAAAAGATAATCTGGAATGTTGTTTATTCATTTTGGCTTATTATAAATGTCTACCTGGTACCAAAACATAAATTCTGATATGTTTTTAGCTCGACTGAGAATTTGACTTCTGAACTTTTATAGAGCCACAAAGAAAATTCGTTGATTGAATAGGTTTGTTTGTAAATATATTCAGTCAAATAAAATTCATTCATGAACACTGGTAAACCTTGTCAAACGAATTGAGTGACGTCTTTGTTTTGAATAACGTCTAAATCATAAATCACATCTTCGAGCTCAGTACTTAGATGTAAGACGGTTATGGCTGCGGCGGCGCCGCGGATTTGCTATGCGCCCACTTCGCCTCTATAATAATTGTACTGCCGCGACGTAGTGGGCGGACGCCTGGCTGCCCTTCGTTGAGGATTACCTTTCACGGAAAAGAAACACAAAGGTATTACAGCGCAGTGATTATAATCAAATTAACAATTGTTTTTCTGTAGTATGACGAACCAACTTACAAATAGAATATATATCGTAGGATAATCGGACAAATTGAGTATTTGCGATACGATTGCAAAGGACCAGATATTTGGGACTCAAGACATATTTGCGTTATCGTCCGAAGGATAAAATCATGATAAAATACATGAGTAAAGAAATAAATGTTCGATATTTAAATGATCGCGGCATTTGGGTGGCTACTTGCAACTTTGCTACATGTAGTTTTAGCCATGAGTAAATAGAGTAGATACGCCAAGTAAGTCCTAGTAGCACCAGGTGTAACCGCTTGCCCTTAGGTAAAATGGATCATCCCATAGTCTAGAATATTTATATAAATAATAATTTGAGTAGATGTCGAACATTAACCAAGAAACAAAATTAAATCTGTTTTAAGATTTCAAATATTCTTTGCAATTGTCTTAGGATTATCCGATAATTCTATGATAATAAAGATTTTTTATTACAAATACTTTATGTATTACTACAGAAGTCTTTGACTTCTTATCGTTGTAAGAAGTAGGTACATTTCTCAGAACGATATTAGCTGGATTGTCATTTTTTCAAGGATCGAGTAAAATCGTACTTCTCGTAGGACATAGTTGTTATCTTCAAAATATTGTAACGTTTTCTACCACCTCGAATAACGAAGTATATTAACGTTCGTCAGCCTCTTCACATGTCTTCCAACCAATCTTCAAACCAGCACTTTTTCATTGGTGCCATCGACAGCTCTGGCTAAACAATACTTGGGACTAATTGAGATTAAAAGGAAGCTTAGAACTAATTTACTAGACAGTGGCAACGTCATTAACCTATATTTCTTATAACAAATACCTCTTCTTTATTGATTACATTACAAAACAGCTGTTTCACGTCCGGTTCAAAGGACAAAGTGCCGACATCGCGCATATTTATAGTTATTAGTAATAATAAGTACGTAATACGTATATATTTTTCAATGAAAACACACTTGTCGATAGAAACTCAGTAACCGGAAACGAAACATGCAAACGCGACATGTTCCAGTATGTATTATACTTCGTTTACTAGTATTAATAAGTGTTATTGACTGTTAAGTATTTCTAACCAGTACCTCTATTATAAGAATACATAACAAATTAATTTATTAAAACTTCACCTGGAATATTTTTTATGTATTTTACTGCAACATTTTTGTTGCTACGCACTACGCATAAAAAGCCTTTAGTAATATTAAATAATAAGTATTACTGTCATATTGTAGATAGAGAACTTAAATACCTATAGTAGATTAGGGAGAGGTATGCAACAGCGAGGTGGTGGGAGATCGCTAACCCAGCAGCCTTGCAAGGACGTTGCGTCTATGCAACCGGCAAGTATCGTTTAATTAATTCCACCTTCACGCTGACTCACCGCTCCCTACCAGTTATGCAGTTAATAGACTATAGTTTAAACCTGCGCCTTTGAGCAAGCCTAACGTCGATAAGGTAAAACTAGCGACATCTAGTAAACGGAATTCAAAGCTCGCTTCAATGCACTTGGCACTTGAATAATAGGTTATTATTCTTCAGTCTAAGAGACTGCTGTAAAAGACAAAATATAATTATTTTGATTTTTGAGCACGAACAATATAGCACTCAAATAAAGTGCATAGAATATCTAGTTTACTTAAAATACATAATTTCCTTAATTATTTTAGCTATAGAATAGTTAAATAAAGTTAGAGCCTACATATATGTCCCACGGCTGGGCACATGCCTCAATTCATCTCTGAGAGAGTTATCGCGAGGCGAGCGATCCCGCCTCTAATTA